>JACXGK010006867.1:0-27287 GCA_016801125.1 Novumbra hubbsi | reverse complement strand
TCCAACACCAACAGACTGCCCGTCCAACACCAACAGACTGCCCGTCCCCTCTGGGAAGTACACCCTGGAGATCCCAGACACGTCTCCTGTGATCCACTGGAGCTTACTGGCCAAATCTCTATCCACATGTCGTGGCTGGTTTCCTGCTCTATACATCAGGGGAGTGGGGCACTGTGTTTGTGTTTTCGCTTTTAGTATTTAATGCCATTCACTTGTCAGTTACTGTCGGTAATGGAATAATAACAAGTGCTTCAGACAGCTGTTATCAGATCATCTAGGCCGAACCAAAACCAGGGCCTCCATTAGACTATCTACCTGACTACAGCAGTGTCCCCTGGGGGAGGGAGATGGGTGGGATGGCACCTTGCAGGTCAAGGCCTTTGACAAGACAAAAAGGCCCTATGGCTATCCATCATGATCTATTAGGAGAGTGACAGATCCAATCAACTTACAGAATGGACTCGGGTCACCAACTGCAGTCTGATTCGGTCAGTAGATAAATGTAAACATACACACAGTGAACATGTATAATGTAAAAGTAGTAATTATAATGCTAATGAAGTTATACAAGTAAAATATTACTCTGAAATGGACTGTGTGTAAGTTAGGGGTGGGAAAATATGGTCAGTTTATGGTTTCACTCAGTTTTGTTGTCTATTTGTCATTATCAGAAACAAAGTAAAAATAAAGAATAATTTTGTCTGAACAGCATTACTTGTTTATTATTATTGTTTACTTAATTAGAAAGATAGTGTTTCACATTGTTCTTTGTAAAATGCTACTGCTTTAACAAAATAATGAATACAATATTTCTAGTTTGTTAATGTAGTGCTTGCCTAAAATAGTTAGTTATAACAAAATGTAGCCTAGTTTAAATACAAGCAAGGCCAAGCCATCTAAACTCCACTTTCAAAACGTTGCAGTTATGCAAAAACTTGAGGCTATTTCAGTCAGCAGCCAGTTATGTATTAATAACCTTCCAGTCAAATTATTTTCAGGTATGACACGTCTATAATGTCAACCTATACTTGCAACATGTTTCTGCAGTTGAGACATTTTTGCTGGTATATGAATTGTTATAGTAATGTTAACTCGATTTGATTTAGTATTCAGGCATCTTCTTTCACATTCTGTAACGCTAGGGCCTTATTTTAAATGGGATTAAATACAAAGTTCTCCCTTTGCAGTGGGAAGTCGGTATACCACAATTACCGAGCAAAAACACTTATTTGAAACCGTTTGCATTCGTGTTTAGACCTCAACCTTAAAGCCCTGATCGTTAGAGTTTCCGCAGAGGTGGTTGTGCTTATGGATGGTTTTCACAACTCCACACGTAAACAAAAGCCAAAGGGTCTGAATACTTTTCAAATGGACTGTAAATGGCCCACAAGCCTGTCTACCTGGTCAGGCTTCACATCCACCCTGAGGCTTGGGACAATGTGAACACCTGTGCAACAAACCTCTGGCCAGCCTGAAACCTATGACCAAGTGACCATTTGGAAGAGCCCTCGTCGCTCCTGTCAGTTGCTGACCTTGTGTTATTCCCAGGTACGGGAGCGTCCTGCATCTACCCCCTGCTGGGAGCCTCCATGAACGGCTGGCACTACCTGGCTACCGAGGTAGATGACATCTGCTTCGACTACGCCACCAGGAATGTAGAACAAAACCGTCTGTCTGACCTTATCAAAGGTGAGCTGTTTGACTATATAGCCCTTATGCACCCCACTTCTATACCAGTGGTTCTGGTTCACTATATAACCCTTATGCATTCCACTCCTATAGCAGTGGTTCTGGTTCACTATATAGCCCTTATGCACTCCACTTCTATACCAGTGGTTCTGGTTCACTATATAGCCCTTATGCACTCCACTTCGATACCAGTGGTTCTGGTTCACTATATACCCCTTATGCACTCCACTTCTATACCAGTGGTTCTGGTTCACTATATAGCCCTTATGCACTCCACTTCTATACCAGTGGTTCTGGTTCACTATATACCCCTTATGCACTCCACTTCTATACCAGTGGTTCTGGTTCACTATATACCTCTTATGCACTCCACTTCTATACCAGTGGTTCTGGTTCACTATATAGCCCTTATGCACTCCTTCTATACCAGTGGTTCTGGTTCACTATATACCCCTTATGCACTCCACTTCTATACCAGTGGTTCTGGTTCACTATATACCTCTTATGCACTCCACTTCTATACCAGTGGTTCTGGTTCACTATATACCCCTTATGCACTCCACTTCTATACCAGTGGTTCTGGTTCACTATATAGCCCTTATGCACCCCACTCGAATACAGCCCTCAATCGGTTGGTGATTAAGTTTCCATTGACAGTTTTGTCATTTTGTTCTTGATGAATTACGTTGTGTACCGTAACGATTTTGATCTTCAATATATATTGCCTTCATTGACCCCTTGGTGAGTGATTGAAGTGTTCCTCTAATGTGTTTGGGAAGTTTTGTATGGACACCATATCGCTAAGCTGTCACAGTAATGCAGTGTTCTCTTCTAATGGTTTCATTGTTTCTTCCAGTGGTTAAGGTTCCCCAGAAGACCCTGTTAATGGACGCTCTAAAGGAGGACTCCGGCGTGGTCTACGACTTCTGCATGTGTAACCCTCCTTTCTTTGCCAACCAGTTAGAAGCCAAGGTAGGAATGAGGTGGATTGTTAGGTGGCCATGATGGTTGAAGGAATTGGGCCATGTTGGGAGTTTAGTTTAACAAGGCTACTCCTACGGGTAATTGCCATTGGATACTACATTGTCAGGACATCCAATTATCATCCCTCCAGAAAGACTGGGCAATGTCACCTTTACTGCCCTGGGTCATTTGGTCTTGATAATTACAACAGAGAAAAGAACCTCCCACTGGCCCTCCAACACCAACTTCCAGAAGCTGCTGGTATCATCCGTTGTCCTACCTGGACCTACCTCGCTTAGCCTACAAATTAGCACAAGGTGTTTGGCCTAAAGCTTTCTTTTTGAGGGGGGATCCTCACTCTTTACTTCATATTTCCCCCTTTTGTCCCTCTTACCTTTCCTCCTTGTCCTCCACCAGGGGGTGAACTCCAGGAACTCTCGTCGTCCTCCCCCGAGCTCCGTGAACACTGGTGGGGTGACGGAGATCATGGCTGAGGGAGGAGAGCTTGAGTTTGTCAAGAGGATCATCCATGATAGTCTGCAGCTAAAGACTCGTCTGCGGTGAGAGAAATGGACAAGCGCACACATGTATACACCCACACATATACACCCACACACACCATATTGGTCCACAGACCTGTTTATTTTCTATAGAGAGCGAATTCCTTAATATTCAAGGGCTGGGCTGTTGTAGACACCTTTTTTCTTTTGTGTAGAGTAGATGGTTTAGGATAATGTTTAGCTGAAGCTAAACATTATTATACTCTGCAACATCTTTATTGCCCTAATATATTCAGGTCCTTTTATGTTGTTTGTTAATGGTCTCTGCCAGACTCTTGGACAAGTGGATTTAGTCTCAGATCATTTGACACTTAAGTTCACACAGGTGGCCTATTGAAATCATTGAGACATCTTGAAGGCTGTTGGCTGGTCTACAGCTGACTTGAGTATGTC
The DNA here is from genome assembly GCA_016801125.1 of Novumbra hubbsi. Taxonomy (NCBI): domain Eukaryota; kingdom Metazoa; phylum Chordata; class Actinopteri; order Esociformes; family Umbridae; genus Novumbra; species Novumbra hubbsi. The sequence continues at coordinate 23,682 of JACXGK010006867.1, read as the reverse complement.
CTAGTGATGGAGGTGGATGCTTTTTATTAGATCAGTGAAGAAAAACTGTATCAGTTTTAGGTCCGGATTGTAAAACAGAAAGTGTGTGAGGTTAATACTTCTGCAATCCAGTATAATTACAGCGTTAACCAGGAGCTGTCCCCCAGAGACGTGTTAATGAACTGGCACCTGGCGGCCTAACACCCGGGTGGGGAGTGTGTGGCGTTGATGTGCGTGGCCAAGGCAGTGAGCCGTCTCCCCAGACACGGCGTGCTGGGACAGACAAGCCATCGCCAGGTGTCCTCAGAACCCAGTCAGCCCCTTTCGGATTGGTCCTCTGAGTACCCCCCGCCCCCCTCTGGCCCTCCCACAATGCTGAGCTGTAATTATCCCGGCTAGACTGATCCCATGCACAGCCATCAGGCAGGAAATGGAGCTCGTTTCTTTTCAACACGATGTCCTAAACGTTCTCTGTTATTGATATGATAATCACGGTCTGTGGTGAAATTGTAATCACTTGCTTTTGTGCTCTTGGAAGGGGTTTGTAGAACTCTGCCAGATTCTGACTGAATCGGTGGGACCCCTTTGAGAAATGTCATTTTTTGGATTGTGGGAGACAGGAAGTTAGAAAGCTGTTGTGTGTGTGTGTCTGTTTCCCCTCCCTTCTGCATGACAAAGTGGGGAACATCTGGGGATATTAGAGGTTCTGAATATTTAATGGTCTCACTGATGGCAAGGTCTTTGCACCCCCCTACCCAAAAGCCTCTCATCCTCACTCAAACCCTTCACGCACACCCCATCCCAGAGGCACTTTTCTGAATAGGCTTCTAACCCCGTCCTTAATCTTTCATTAGTAAATGCCATCAAGCTTGTGGAGCATCCTCTGAGTCTCTAGCCTGGTCGGCTTTTGTTTGTTCAGGTGTGTCGTTGGCTGTGGTAATGGCCCCTAACCATCACGTGGCAAACGGTGCCATGCTATTGTATACAACAGTCTTATTTGTATTTGTATTGGTTAACACCTGTAGGTATCAGAAATAATAATGAAATATTTAAAATATTATTATTTAGACTTTAGTTATTTTTTTTTTTTTTTTTTAAATAAAGTAAAAACTAAGTATAAATGTGCATTAGGGGCTTTTCTTTAGCTGTGAGTTGTAAATAAAAAAAAGTACTATAGACTCGCATTTCATGTTTCTATCCTTGGAAACCCTTCATTGAAAGATGAATGGATTTGCCTGTCGTCAAACTGCTGTTATGAAACCCTTTGAGTATCACAGAAGGAAGAAGAAACAGTGGCGTCTTTTCCTATCAGACGACCATGACACACTGTCTCTCCACTTAACACTGTCTCTACACTGAACACTGTCTCTACACTGAACACTGTCTCTACACTGAACACTGTCTCTACACTGAACACTGTCTCTACACTGAACACTGTCTCTACACTGAACACTGTCTCTACACATGCATAAAAGTAGAAAATATGCATATTAATTTCAGGGATAGGTCAGCACATTCATAAAAACATTCATTTAGTTAAGATGCTGTCACTGCCACGTTGTACTTGTATGTTAACATATGGTTGTAGTTGTTTTGTTTAAGAGCAGTTATGAATCCATAATTGTCTATTGTTTGATAGATTTTTGTATAATGTTATTCTGATCCCCCCCCCCCCAAAAAAAAAGAAATTCGGAGGATTAATCAGTTTGTATAAAAGGAACCAAATAACGTTTTTGGTAAATATTTGTAAGTATTTCTCCAGTGATCCACTTTGGTTAGAATGCTGGTGAAAACACACGAGTGAAAGGGAGAAGTATGTTTAGAATCTCCTTGCAATGTGAGCTCATGGATGCAAGCACTTCAGATATTAAGATTGAACAAAATGTATGTGTTCATGTATTTCACAACACTCAAGCACAGTGTATCTGTTCAATTTAACATGCTAGAATCAACTGAAATTAATTACATCTGTCCAGGTATGTGTCACAATTGGGCAGGTTTATTCTGTTAAAAGAACACCAGAATGGGATCAGGAGATCTGTTTGAACTATTACTATCCGGGGGAAAAACATATTTAATAGCAGCATTTTCAGTATAGAGCTACATTAATAAGCAGCTCGGTTTACAGTCTCTTGTAGTATTTAGACCCCTGGCCAATTTCCTCATATTAAATTTGAGAATATCATACTGAATTAGACACGGTGCATTGACGTTTTGTTCTGTTCATTTTAAAATCCTGAAACCGCAAATGAGTTATTGTAAGGTGACATGCTGTGTGGGGGAAGTATTTTGTGGTAATGCTGCTTTTTGGGCCGGAACGTAAGGTGCTCTGTGTGGCACAAGCCTATGTCGCCAGACAAATCATTGAACCATCTTAAAATACAAACAGAAGGAGATCTGCCATTTGTAATTGAGTAATATGGTGTCATATATAATTCAGTAATATTAACATTTTTCATGGGTCTGATTAATATTACAGGGCACCACAATCCTCTTTATATTTATAGGTCATTGAGGCACCAATCCAACTCTTCCATTTTCAGCCCACATATAGTGAAAAACCCCGATCCCAAACCCCTTCTCTTTCTCTATACCTTGTCGATTTACAGACGGATCTTTTGCCATCAAAAAAAATCTACAAACAATACCCCATAATAATGATTGAGTGAATTTAAAAGGAAAAAAAACGTCAATGTCTCCATTTCCTGTGTTTAGACCCTTTTATGTAGTACTTTGTAGAAGTGTCTGACACTTGGGGTATGAATCTACCAGCTTGTATCTACCAGCTTGGTATACCTGGATTTGGGCCATTTCTTTCCTCCTTTGCAAATCCTCTCTAGCTTTGGCAGATTAGATGGGGACCGTCTGTGAACTATGATTTTCTGGACTCCCCACAGCTGTTCAATGGGGTTCATGTCCAGTCCTTCTGGCTAGGCCACTCAAGGACATTCAAAGACTTGCTCTGACACCACAAAGGTGTATTGGTTTTTACTCTGACATTCACTGTGAAGTGTATTATATTGCTTATAGACAGGTGTGATCCTTTCTAAACCATATCCAATCACTTCGATTTGTTGCAAGTGGACTAAAATCAAGCTTTATCGACACAGGATTATCTACAGACACAGGATTTTGACATGTACATACTGATGTACATATTACATTTCCGTTTTTGTCTTCAAAGAAGTGGTACACATTTCTCTAAACGTGTTTTTGCTTTGTCGTTATAGGTTAGTGTGTAAATGAAAGGCAATTATTAAGTTAATCATTAACCCACTAAAAGGTGGAGAAAGGGGAGGATTGTACAGTAGTTTGTAAACCTATTCCATATTGTCAGGATGGCAACCAAACTATATTTGTCAGTGTGACACCTGCTGACGGACTGTTTCTTGCTGGTTTGGCTCTATTTACTGTTTTGTCGATGATTGTAGACCAATCCCGTTGTTGCGAAGGAAAGGGATTGATGTGCCTTCTTGATCTGGGCTGGATTTCAAAGCTCTGTTTCCCCATAGACTTAGATGGACCCTGTTCCGATTCTTTCTTTTACTCAGTATCTCTCTCCCCTGACTCTGTTTTACTCAAAGCTCCAGGTCCGCTCCACAGAAACAAAAAGTGAGGAAAGGAAGAAGGAGATCCTGTATATGTAGGTTGATGCTTAGGCTGTGGGACCAACACACACTCACTCTGCCCCCCTCCCCCCCCAGGTGGTACAGTTGCATGCTGGGAAAGAAATGCAGCCTGGCACCTTTGAAGGAGGAGCTGAGAAAACAAGGGGTAAGTCCATACACACAAACGTGCACTAAACAGGTGGTTTATCCAACACGCAGACCCGCTGTTCTGTACCAAGCCCAGGTGAAATACTCAATGGGCAAGTTAAGTCGTGAGGGGTTCAATGAGTCCACCTCTGGGTTTAAGTTGGGGATCTGACATCATGTGAACCGGAACAGATCACTTATACGCTGGCTGTCACAGCTCGGGCCTGATTTAGCAGATTTTTATTAGTGTAGCGTGACTGAAAAGCATTGCAGGGCAGAGTGCACACGCACTCATTCGCCCATTATCCTTGCTGTTAGCAATAGCTCCACTGGCATTCATTTGCCCATTATCCTTGTTGTTAGCAATAGCTCCACTGGCATTAATTTGCCCATTATCCTTGTTGTTAGCAATAGCTCCACTGGCATTCATTTGCCCATTATCCTTGTTGTTAGCAATAGCTCCACTGGCATTCATTTGCCCATTATCCTTGCTGTTAGCATTATCTCCTGGTGCATGCTAACCTCGTGACTGTGTGATGGTAGCGGTCAGCTCGAACGCTCATTCACTAAGGTACATCAGGACAGACCCCATGAGTATCACGTACAGACGGCACCTGTCAGTCACAGGGTAAGCCATCCAGAAATCACATGCTCCTCCAGAGGTGTCGGAGGGCTGTCACTGCTCATCTGTGTGAGTGCAGCCTTGGCTAATGGCCAGTGTGTGCTGCGTGCGTGCGTGCGTGCTTTCGTGAGAGATAGATAGGAGACCTAATTTAAATGCTAATGCTATTTGCACCCTCTATCACTGTCTCGGTTGTTCCTGCCGCGCGTTTCATTTGCTGAGTGTTTAGGGGTCAGCACGGTGCTCCCACACCAGGATGCCTCAACCTTTGATCTGTGTCTCTGATATCCACCCGAGTGTGTTTTCAGCAGGGAGGTGTAACGTGGTCAGTACGTGGTCAGTACCATCCCAGAGCCACTGCCTCCACCTCCTCCATACCCGTTGGCTCTTCTCAACAGCCTCCTGTCACTGGACGGGACCCTGGGGGGGAAATGTGTCCCGTTCACACTCGGCCTGGGCTGTGCTACAGGCTGACGTAGTGCTGTTATCTGCCGTGTCGTGTGCTTGCTCCATCAGTGTTGTGGCCAATCGTCTGTGTCTCCGTTCCAGGTGCCTAAAGTGACCCACACGGAGTTCTGCCAGGGACGGACGATGCGCTGGGCACTCGCCTGGAGTTTCTATGGCGACGTGACTGTTCCGGTAAGCCGACACCACCGGGTGTGGTGTGTGTGTGTGGGGGCCCCACAGGGTCATCATCCTCGTTCCCAGTCACCCCAGGTCATGTCCCAACTACACCCCTGTTGATTTCCCTGACGTTCCCGACCTCCTCACACTTCCTGAATAATGCATTCCCAGTCCATTCCATTAGAGGGTGCAGGGAGCACTTAACCCGCTCTCTGGGGAGATGTTTGCGTCTCTCTCCTAATTTACTGTTTCCTGGCAACAGTTGCCGGGGCAGGAGTCTGTGCCATCCCATTAGGTTGTTGGGGTACACAGGGGTAATGAGGTAGAGGAGAACTGAGTACATCCTACAGATCTGTATGGGTGGGAACGCTGGAGAGGATGTCTAAATTAAAGCCCATGTGAGACGTGAGGTAAAGGGGGTGACGGACAGTCTGAAGAGGAGTGAGGTAAATGGGGTGACAAACAGTCTGAAGAGGAGTGAGGTAAATGGGGTGACAGACAGTCTGAAGAGGAGTGAGGTAAATGGGGTGACAGACAGTCTGAAGAGGAGTGAGGTAAATGGCCTCGGCAGAAATCTTGTTTGCGTTTCGCTACAAAGGCAACTGAGCAGAAACATTGGCCCATATTTCTAATACCTTCCCCCTTCCTCTCCTTTCACTGGGGGAAGGGAGGTGTGTGCATGTCTGTGACGCTACCAATGTCCTCAACTAGGCCCTATATAGGATTTTTATTTTGTCTATAGCAAATAAAAGTTGTATAGCTATTGCCAATTTCCCTCGAGACCAAACGGAGCAAACAAGTTTGGAATCTCCAGTTAATTTTCTCAATGGGAACTATTTGATCAGTTTTCGGTCTGCCGTTTTGAGTAAACCATTGCCATCGCAAGGTTTTCCAACCGACCACACGATTTGCAACGGTATCCTACTATTTAATACAACCCAGCCTGTGATTTGGATCAATGGCTCAGACATCACCCATCTGACTGTGTTGCAGGAAGTGAGTCTCATGTGTTGCAGGAAGTGAGACAATGCCAAAGATCTGTGGGAAGATGCAGACAGAGACAAACATGGAGAAAGATGGAGGGGACTTGGAGAAAGGATTAGAGGCAGTGAGAACCACCCACACGTGACGACTCTTGTTATTGTTGCTTTGTGTCATGTGACCTGTGGCCCCGGAGCAGGGGGTGTGTCCGGCATACGGCCAGCCAGTCAGGACACGGCTTACGGCAGGGGGTGTTTCCGGCATACGGCCAGCCAGTCAGGACACGGCGTACGGCAGGGGGTGTGTCCGGCATACGGCCAGCCAGTCAGGACACGGCGTACGGCAGGGGGTGTGTCCGGCATACGGCCAGCCAGTCAGGACACGGCGTACGGCAGGGGCTGTGTCCGGCATACGGCCAGCCAGTCAGGACAAGACGTACGGCAGGGGGTGTGTCCGGCATACGGCCAGCCAGACAGGACACGGCGTACGGGGTGAGGGTAAGAGGTCAGGGTCAACAAAAACCCTGGCGTTTTGCATCCTGAGGGAGAGGAAGAGGGGACAGGGAGGTGAGAGGTCAGAGGTGACCTGGCTGTCAAGGACTCAAGGTAAAATGGCTGTCAGTTGAGTATTGTGCTCGGTAGTTAATAGTAAATTATTGCCTATTATCTGAGAGCCTATTTGAGGCTTCATTGGTTCAGTTGAGCTCCCAGGCTCAGAGAAGTAGGGCAGACTGGCTGGTAGAGTATGGCTCCACCCCCCAACACACACATACAGGCTAGACCAGAACTAGGAGGTGTTGTCAAAAGCAGAATCTAGAAAGGGGTGTGTGCTGTGCCAACTGCACCCATTTGAGTGTATGAAGTGGGAGAAGGAGGGTCAGATGAATCTCTGGACAGTAAACTTAAAGCTGTACAGATACACACACACAATGGTTTCGCGTTTAAAGCGGGAACTAGCAATTTAGTACAAATCAATCAAACTATTCCTTAACTAACTCTTAACCTAAGCTTTATACCTAAAAAGAATAATTGAACCTAATTCTAACTCTTATTCTAATCTTATACTTAAACTCAAGTTCCCTCATTCTAACCCCAGATTTCCTCTCTCTTGACATGATTTTTGTGGGCTAAGTTTTTCTGTCAGCCGTGCTTTGCCTGTGGGCACATAGAACTGTTTCTGTGTGTGTTTTTGTTTTTGTGCGTGTTCCGTGTGCGTGTGTGTGCGTGCGTGCGTGCGTGTGTGCGTGCATGCGTGCGACTAGTCCTTGATGGATTGGATTGATTTTCTCTTCGTTTGAGCTGCAGGGGCTTACTGAGCAGAGACGGCTTTGGTCTAAGAGTAGACTAGACAAGTTGTGAGTTCTCCTATGGACCAGTCTGATAACCTTGTTTCGATGAACGCCAGTCTGAAGGTCATGCTGACTAGGTCACTTATTCGACTGATTGGCTGACCGGCTGTCTGAATCTTTTTGCTGCAGATTGACATCTGGTGTGTTGGAATAGGATGTCAATAAATAATCTTTAACAGTTATGTGGTATTGTTTTGTGGACATGCTGAGATAAGGAATGCATCGGCCATAGCAGCATGACGACATTGGCATGTCTAAGCACAGCAGAGCCAATGTAACTGCAGGGGTTTAGGCCTTTCTAACATGCAGGGGGCTCCCCCTAGTGGTGTTATATGTTATTACCACTGACGTTTTCATGTTGATGTGGTTCTTTGTAATGTGTTGACACCAATATGACCCAATGAGGAGAATGGCGGTTGAAAACAGCAGAGGCACTGCACAGGGAGAAGGCAAGGGGGAGTCACAGGAGAAAGGGACAAAGACATAAACCGCAAAGTGAGTGAGAGACATCAGGGAGGGAGGGATGGATGGAGCAGGAGGTGAGGAACAGACAGGCGTGTGGGTGAGAAGGAGAGATGGATGAGTGAGAGAACGATAATGGGGAGGCAGAGGAATGAGGGAGGTATGAGTAGCAGGTTGTGAGTAATGTGTTGTGTTCTGACTTAATGGGACTGGAGGAGTAATTACTGTTCCAGGAATGCATCACTATTTTACTGTGTGTTTACCAGTAGTCCTGAGCAGGACACATACTGTCCACCATGCTGAGAATGACCCAAATTCATTTTATGAAAATCAAGTCTGCTGCCTCTGTTTTTATGATGGCAGTTTGCATATATTCCAGAATGTCGTAAAAAGTGATCAGATGAATTGCAATTAATTGCAAAGTTTCTTTCCCATGAAAATGACCTTAATCCCCCCCAAAAACATTTCCACTGCATTTCAGCCACAAAAGGACCAGCTGACATCATGTCAGTGATCCTCTCGTTAACACAGGTGAGCGTGTTGACGAGGACAATGCTGGAAATCACTCTGTCATGCTGATTGAGTTAGAATAACAGACTGAAGCTTTAAAAGGAGGGTGGGGCTTAATCAGGGACAAACTGATGTTCTGCTAAGGTACAGGGATTGGACTGCTGAGGACTGGGGGAAAGTCATTATCTCTAATGAATCCCTTTTTTGATTGTTTGGGTCATCCGGAAAAACTCTTGTTCGGAAAAGAAAAGGTGAGCGCTACCATCAGTCCTGTGTCATGCCAACATTAAAGCATCCTGAGACCATTCATGTGTGGGGTTGCTTCTCAGGTAAGGGAGTGGTGACGAACATTGCCTTTTCCAGCATGATGGAGCACCTTGCCATAAGGCAAAAGTGACACTAAGTGGCTCAGGGAACAAAAACAATCTTGGATCTATGGCCAGGAAACTCCCCAGACCTTAATCCCATTGACAACTTGAAGTCAATCCTCAAGAGGCGGGTGGACAAACAAAAAAACACAAATTCGGACAAACTCCAAGCATTAATTATGCAAGAATTGGCTCCCATCATTAAGGATATGGCCCAGAAGTTAATTGACAGCATGCCTGGGCAGAGGTCTTAAAGAAGAAGGATCAACACTGCAAATATTTTCTCTTTGCATGTACTTCATGTAATTGTCAGTAATAGCCTGTGACACATTGTAAATATACTTCAGTATATCGTAGTAACATCTGCCAAAAAGATCTAAAAACACTGCAGCAACAAACCAATACTTGTGTCATTCTCAAAACCTTGGGCAATGGCTGTATCATGAATTCACCTTTTTCCATGGGCTGGTTGTCAATTCATTCATTTGATTAATTTATTAGTACAAGACAATATACTTCAGCATATAGAAATAACAATGTTTTAATGAAGACGAATATAATACCAAAGATGCCTCTTTCCTTTCACCACACATGACTTCCATCTCTGCCTCCTGTCAGTCTCCCCCCAGTAAAAAGAGGAAGCTGGAGAAGTCTCGTAAGCCTCTGTCCTTTCTGCTGCCGAAGCCCACCGTGAAGGAGCTGCAGTCCCAGGCCTCGTCTATAGGGTGTCCCTCCAACGCCAGGCCCGTGGAGACCATCACAGCATGGCTGGAGAAAACACTCACCGATTTAAAAGTAAAGCATGCAAAAACGCAATCACAAAGACACTCGTACGTTGTACGCTACAGACAAAGGAAAATGCTCTACACAGCTTGACGATATGGGGACTGACAAATATTACTCAGTTGTCACAAAACGTTATTGGCACTAAGTAAACCACACGGGTAATGAACTATGAACATGTGGATTCACCTAAAGATAACTAAAACAATGTAGGTGCATTTCTTTTCAAGCAAATTAAGAAGCTGAAATTGTCAAAGCTTTATGGTCCGATTCAGTCTTTTTTCAATGGCCATCTCAGTCACTGGACTTGATCCTGTGTTTTTAACTGAAGAGGGCAGTTTATAAATAGAAAAATAATGATGGAACTACAGGATCTGATAATATTCCTTATGGAGAAAGTGTAGGAGCAATGAGTGCTAAGAACAAGGGCGCCGGTCACTTATACAGTATCATCTCAATGTGGGACTAGAACTCTGTAGTGTATTACCTGTATTATCTTCTTGGAGGTGAGTGTGTAATACAGATCAACCATGACGTCTGCATTGTACAGGTGCTCCACAAACGCGTTCCGTGTGGAAGGAAGGAGCAGAGTCTGTTCCTGACAGCTGTGGAGAACACCTGGATCCATGTGAGGCAGAGACGCAGAGACCAGGGACGACACCTCAGAGAGCTCCCCAGAGCGCCCCCCGGTGGTACCACCACAACCCCGCAGCCCTCCCCTGCTGCGAATCTGGACAGCTCCCTCTCAGAGTCACACGGTCTCACAGCAGCACTGGTGCCTGGCGGTGTTACACAGCTGGCCTCCGTTGAGGCAGATGGAGCCCACTGTCAGGTGACCGGCGGACAGGAAGTCCAAAGCCACAAGGAGGAAGGTAGCGGTGTCCTAGTAGAGGAAGGTGATACTCGAGAGGATGCCGACTTGGAGTCTCCTACTTCTACCGAACCGGCTGGAACATCGGTGCAGACACGGGAAACCATTGCCTCACTACCGAAAACGCCTAGCGAAACACGGGGAGAGGAAGTCAAAGGCACAGAGTGTGTGGAGGGACGGCCCCAGAGCCCCAGTGCTGTTCAACACTTCCTGTTTAAATGTGTGGTGAACGTGAAAGCGGAGGAGCCTGAGGTTGCTGTGGAGATCCACTGGGTGGAAGGCCAGAACAAGGACCTGATGAACCAGCTGTGCACCTATCTGAAGAACACCCTGCTTAGAGTGGTGGTCCAGCCCCCGGGGACATGACTCAACATGGCCGACCTGTAGTCCTGTTCCCAGGGGACATGACTCAACATGGCCGACCTGTAGTCCTGGGTCATGTTCATTAGGCCGAAAATTTGTATGTTTGTGAATTCTTCTTTTAGCAGGTAAATCTGTCATACGTGGGACTTTCTTAAATGATGGTTGCATGTAGTAGAACGCTTCCCCCCCATGTAGGCGCTCTGAATTGAATAATCTGCATTGGGTACTCGCATACAACAGGATACAACAAGTGAAAACATTTCGTGAGCAATTGGTACATTAATAGCCATAGATATGTTGGCTGGAAACACTTTTAGAACATCCTTCTGGCACCTAATTGTTTTGGTAACTAAATTGAATGAATTGAAAAGGGACCTTTCTTTTTTCTACTAGTATTTAAGTTATTTTTTTATGTATTCAGGTTCACTCCTGTGGTCATTCTGTACCACGGTTTAGTGTAAATACATTTACATTTCCTGAATAGGTGCAGCTTTTGTCATTGATCTATAAACGGTTGTTCCAAAGCTTTTTAGGTTACTGTACTACCAACTGAATTTCATTCTGTAATACCCCTGAGGTACCCCCTCAGTTTTATTTTACCACTGAGTCTGGTCTCTGTTACCCCCGGTAGACAGACCCAGTACCCCTGGGTCTTGGTTCCCCTGGTTAGGAACGTGGGTTCTAAGAAAATATATTGAATATTGTCCGGGAGTTTACTAAATCATAAAAATTTGATGTTTCTGTATACAATAAAATACCAGTTGAGTAAAACTGAACATTTATTTGTTTTTGTTAGTTTGCACTTTCACATGGAGCCAAAATTAACAGAGCACTGAAATTCAAGAAAAGAATTTGTTTGTGCAGTTTTCTTTCAATCTCCTTGGTAAGGTGAAGATAAGTCGTGAATATTTCAGGTTAAGTTTTATTTAAAACAAATTATGTGAAGGTTATGTTTTAGTATCATGTTATTCACTGAATATAGTTATGTTTACAGCATTTTACGGTCTTCCTGAAACATTCCATGCTCTGTCCCAGAAACCATTTATTATTTTTCTTGGATGCACTTTCCCTAGGCAGCCAGAAGAGGGCAGTCCAAATATGCCATAATCTTTCTGCATTTAACCAGGGTCTTCAAAAACAGTTGGAAATCAGTCAGTCCAGGAAAAAAAAGATACATTATCTAACAGTTATGACTGACTTTTTTAAAAGGCAATATCAATTTGAAATATTTTGTTACAGTATTGATTCTCTGTTACAGTAGAATTGGATGATGAAGGTCCCCTAGTCAGCGTTGTTGTGAAGTGTTTGCAGTGATAACAGTAATTAGGGTGGTGGTGGTAGCAGTGGTAGTAGTAATGACTGTAGTAGGGTTTTCAGATACTGTATGTGTTGGCTGTAGCTAAGTATATTGGGGTGGTTTGTAGTTGGAATAATGGACTACCATGTCGTCATAATGCTCTAGGTGGTGACACGCATCTTTACATGCCTGGCTGGCATCTCTGCTTCGATGTCAGCTCACCACATCAAGCTCAACCTTGACCACCTGGAGCTGCTCTTTCTCCAGGGGAGGGCCTTCCCCAGGACAAGTCCTGACCCCAGACCATCCACAAACGTATAGGTGATGACTTGCTACATTTATAGATTATGACCTTATTTTACACAGTAGGTACAAATCCAGGCAACGGTCTGGACTACTGCAGCGTTTCCAGAACTCTCCCAAGTCACTCCGCTCACACCACTGATGTCCAACTGAAGCACACGTATACAAGATGTAGTGCTTTTGCCTATGGAAAAGTCCACTCCTTGCCTTCAGGCATTACCTAACGCTGTACCTAAGCACTTCTGCCACCCCTAGTTTCTTCACAGTCCCACCTTGATGGGAGGGCAGCTCCCAATCCACCCATTCCAAACTTGTGTCCTGGCAACCCAGTGGCAGAACCAATTTACAATAATAAACCTTATTTTTGAAACCCTACCATTTCAAAGAAAAGTAATAAAATAACTCCTAGTACTACTACTGGGTTGTGTGTATTTTCTAAATATTTTTTTTTACTAATGATAAGTGTCTGCTAATTGATTGAAATTCAGATTATGCTTTTAGGTTGTTTGACATCATACTCACAACATCCAAAAAGAACCTGACAGTGTTTTACTTTAAACTGGAAGTTTTGAGAATGTGGATTTCAGTTCATGATGTTCAAGCCTGCATTCCACAGTTGAAATTAAAAGGGATAGAACAAGCGTTCTAATTGGTAAAGTATGAATTTGGGGAAATGTTATAGAACAAGTCTGTACCTTTCAGCACGAGATACCATTGTTGACGACAGAGCTGCAAAGATTAGCTCACTGTTCATTTGAGAATCCCTGTTTTTGCCTGGGGGTGTTTTATTAATGCCCTTGTACAGCCCGGCTAAAGCAGGTTTGTGTTGATTGCATTCGAGTCGGGGTCAAGGAGGTCGGCATTGAGATGACAGACAAGACCGCTTAACACAAAACTAGGATGGCATTGGGCACGTGTAAGGCTTGTTTACATATTTCAAATCAAATGAATTTGCCAATTTTACTCTCGGCAAAGAACGCGTAGAACTTGCTATGTTTAATCGATTTGAACCGATTCAAAACCGTTTGTATAATACAACCCCACACCCCTTGTCGCTTTTTATCGGATGTAAACAACACTCTTTTGGGAAACGAAGGCCAAATATTTGTATCGCCTCAGTGTGTACGCCGTATAATTAATTGTTCAAATTTGTGATTTTCTGTTTAGCAGTGACATGTTCATAATATGTACAGTGAGTGCAAGGAATTAATACCTATACATTATGGATTCAGGTTACAAGATCAAATATGTACTGGTCAGGCGGTGGTTGTGTATGTAAATGACAACGACGTTGTAATACAAATGTAATGGATTTTTGATGGTAATTGTAAAGTGACATACCATTCCAAAACCCCGTTTCGTGTTTTATAGTTATCAGCGTAGTATATGGGAGGGAATATAGGGTATGTGTGGGCGGTCGTAAACGGTATGCTGTTGGCCCTGATTTGTTTCCTACTATCTAGCTGCATCTCAGCGCCATCTTGTTGCAACTTCTCTACGTAGGTGGAAGAGTTTCTGGCTACGAGGGGCATCCAGTTTTAGTGACAGATAGACTGGACCCGTAGACTGGGGGATAAAGTGCATAGTCTGTATCATTTGAATTGTTTTGCTTGCGAAATTGTTTTCAAAACGGAGAAGAATGAGCATCGAGACGCTTTTAGAAGCAGCCAAGTTTTTGGAATTGCAAGCCCAGCAACAACAGAAAACACGTGGTAAGTAAAGCTTACAACCAATTATAAGATGTTAAGAGTTTTACAAAGTTTAAATACGCTACTTATTATTTTTACATATTAAAGTATGAAATGTTATTTAAAAAAAATTAATTGTTACTGGCAACAGATTGTCTGTATGAGAGGGATGTCTGTCCAAATTTCTCGTTACTATGAAAAAAACTTTAGTTCATAATTTACGATTTCCTGCATCTTATTGTATTGCCTTTGTTTGCGTTGGGGGTCGTGACTATTCGGACTTACTTGTATCAACCCCTAATCTACTGTATTTCACTGAGTTGTGTATAAAGCAACTTGTTTTGTGGTTGTAGAAAAGATCCATCCCGAAATGTTATTAAACATAGCAACTTTATATACACATTTGTTGCTGTGACAGGGTACAATGTAGCCATGTGGATTTTACTGTATTAGGCTATATACGTGCTGATAAAATCTCATTCCATAGATCTTCGTATGGATGTGTTCTTTCATAGATGTGTTAAAAACTATGCTCTCGCCGTAAAGAAAAGCTGTATGTACGCGCACGCATCCTGAATCGTTTAAAAGCATTATTTTACATTAGAAAAAACCCATCGCCGATAGTAGGGCGGTGGCGAAGCGAGGGCTAAAGCCGTTTTACATAATGACCTGGGCATATTCAGCGTAACGTATTTGGACGTTCGGCGTCTATATGAAACAAACATGCCTTTCTTCACGAGTGGAATGGTAATCAAGTCGGATATTCATGGATTCACAAAGTTTGAGTACATGTTGTAACTGAAAGTGGCCCGTTCGTGGGTTGCAACTGAACGTGGCCCTGACATAGCAAAGGGGATCACATGACGACAGAATCAGGCTTCCCCTGAGGCTTCAGTCGCGTTCAGTCATTCTTTTGAAAATGAACGTACTATGTACACATTGTGTGATCTCGTGGTGGCTCGTTGTCTGAAAATGAAATGTAGTTTAGAACATTTAGAATAATACTTTACACTCGCGCGCTAATCGCTTACATTTTTTTGCGGTGGTGACGTGTAAAAGTTCACCCCCCCATTTGCAATGGATTGGAAGGGTACCGCCCATTTCACCACGTGCATTCTCGCCACTCTTGCCACTCCTTGATCCCCGCGCACTACATCCCTCACTGTTTGCTTGTTTTTAGTGCTACTACGTCACAGTGTAAAAAAAAAAAAATAGGGCAGGGTTTCTCGTCTACTAAAATGCTCTGCTGTGGGTATAAGCGGAACTCCAAATGTTTTATACTTTTAAACACGTTGATTTGAGTCCTCATGCCCTCAGTTACTTTCTACGTTTTATCCGCTCTGGCTAATATCAAATATTTCAAAAGATCGTTATTAGGACGCGTACAAATGTGCACATGTTCAACAAATGTATCTTCCCACTGTATCTTGACTTTCGTCCTGGAGTGGTTGGGTTGTCCCACTGTATCTTGACTTTCGTCCTGGAGTGGTTGGGTTGACATTGTTCTGTGTTCTTATCCCCTGTGCTTCCTATATAAGGGGAAGATGGCCTTGCGCATGCAGCGATCCATGCCTGGCATGGGTCCGTGATGGGCTGGGGAGGCATATCCTTGGAGGGTTGCACAAAACTCCACATGCTAGCCTATGTTCCCCTGACTGCTTTTAGGTACTGTCAAACGTACGCTGGTGCAGTGGGCCCGGGGTTCCTCCTGGTGCAGGACATTGGGTTTTGTAGGCAGTTCCTGGTTGACAAAGGCATTGATGCCATTGACTGGCCCTCACGTTTCCCAGACCGCAATCCAGTTGAGAACCTCCGGGATGTTGTGTATCACTGCATGCGCTCCAAGTAGCGCTACAGATGGTCCAGGAGCTCACTGATGCCCTGATCCAGGTCTGGGCGGAGATCCCCAAAACGCCATCTGCCATCTTATCAGAAGTCCACATGTTGTCAGGTGTGCTTACAGGCACATGGGGCCATGCACACGACTCAGTCACAGCACAAGTTGCAGCTGACTATTCTGATAATCAATTAATTACTAAATTAAATGCATTCCAAAATTTCATGTTGGTGTTTTATTTTAAAATCAATTCACCCAAGTTTTCAGTATTTATTTTACAGGGAATACATATGTAATGGAGTTCTGAATATAATTTGTCTTCCTATTTAAATATGGAAGAAATTGTATCTCAGCTCAATGTTTTCACATTGTATCACATGTTAGTTTGGAAGCAAAATGGTAAATAAAATTAAAAAAAATCCCATTTTGGGTTCGGGTTGCTGTACGGTATCCATAGCTCTGGAAGCATTAGTCCGTTCCATGATCCGTCAGTCATTTGCCTCCCAAAGTGAGGACGAAGGGCAATGACCTTTAGGAGTTTGATGATTTAAGGCAACCTGTGACCATATGATAGACCAATAGCAACACACTACTTTGTTCCTACAGTCAATCATGTCTGTAATCTATTTTAAATGACCATCCGTTTCTCATAATGACAGAAAAGGATGTATTCCTGGCTCTGGAGGAGGGGTTGGTTACGACAATTTGCTTCATCTTCTTGCAGGGAGTCTCTAGACAGTTTTGTGACCTGTATTTTGAACTTGTGTGTATGCACGTGAGTTACGCTTTACCGGTCTGATCCTCCCCAGGATTGACAAGTTGTTGTTGTCTGTTAGAGAAGTGCTAACTTGTTAGGTTTCTTGAACTTAGACCTCTGACTGCACTATAAGTCACGTGGGGACTAGTACAGACAGGGTCTTGTGGTGGGTTACCTTTTCCACAAAAAGCTGAGTGTTGAATTAATGTCAGCGGCCATTAAGTGGAACAACTGTCACAAAGCTCATGTTGACTACCTGAACTTGTCCTGTATCTTGATGCTAATTTTCTCTAGTTCTTTTAGCTGCAATCTTTTTTTTTTTTCTGGACAAGGACCAAACTGTAGGTCACATTATGATCAGCAGTTGCTTGTGTTTATACAGGAGTTTGTTGCATCTTTAGTACTCTACTTAATGGGTGAGTTGCCCCGTCCGCTCTGCCTTTTCTTGCTACTGATATGGTGGTGTTCTTATTTCTCACAGGCAAATGCAGAGCCGTGGTTCTCATGTAATAGAACATCTGCCCTTTATTCAATACTCTTATCTTAGACCAGGGTGGCTCCATGAACCGAGCCGTTGTTTGTTCCTGTGGGTTGGCTCTGCTGAAGAAAATGTCCAGTGTCTGTATTAATAACTGACTTTGCATGTGTCCTGTGGCCTTAGCAGGGCCTGAAGCAAGGGGACCTTCTATTAAAATGGTGTATATTGGCGGCCAGTCTAAATTAGTCAATTGCAGCCATAAATGTGTAGGCTTTGCTATAATTTGCAGCATCTTGTACCTAATCCACCATTGCACGTCTTCAATTGGTCCCGTACTTGAAATCTCCCACTGAATTCATATGGTGGTTTAAGAGAAGGAAACCCTGTGTCGCTAACAGGCTATAATTGCCCCATTTGACTCTGCTCCTTTATACATGTAAAGCGCCGTTGTTGGACCGATTCTGTTACCCCCTGTTGCTATAGCAACCATACCCCCTCATAATCTACACATTGAAACGCTGTGGGGGTGGTGGTCGTGTCTGATTGGAGGATGAGAGTTCAGGTCATTGATGGAAAAGGGATTTCACCCCCTCTAATCCTGCGTTCTGAGCCCCTCCCTTTGTCACGGCACATCCTTGTTGTCATATTTCCCAAAACCTAAATAATGCAGTCTGAGCTCAATTTAATTTTCTCCTTAGGGTTCTCCTTTTATTTTCTGTGTCCTGTTTGTTGCACAAACATGAGCACAATGTATTTCACTTTCAGTCTGAAAGAGCCTTCAAATTCATTTTAAAATGATGTCAATAAATTACTCCCACTTATGTGAAACTGATTGTATCAAGCTGCTTACTCACTTCAGTATTTGTAGACTTTCAGATAATAATTTTTTTGTTCGGAGGTTCTTCTGCTCTGTATACAAGTCTGCAGCCAAATGTTAATTTGGTTATTAAGCATAGATGTTGTTCCGATGATGATTTTAGCAGTAAAAACATGATATTGTTTGCTCTAGGACAGCTGTTATGTGTATAAATAAACTCCTTGGTATAGCATGTAGGCCGACATCTACAGTGTCTGCTTATGGTGCCCTGGTAAGAAGATTACTTTGTGGAATTACACAATGTCCCAACAGAATATATCCTGCTAGCATTGGCATTGACTATCACAGTGCTGGGATTGGCCAAGCAGCATAAAACCTGCTTTTAGTCCATTTGTACCTGGCCAACAACCACCTGACCCAGCCGCACCAACTCACCGTCAAGCCCCCACCACCATGAATATCCCCAGAACCAACTCACCGTCAAGCCCCCACCACCATGAATATCCCCAGAACCAACTCACCGTCAAGCCCCCACCACCATGAATATCCCCAGAACCAACTCACCGTCAAGCCCCCACCACCATGAATATCATTCATGACAAATATGTGGTTGTCACAGCATGTGAAAAAGGGGCAGGGTTTGGGCATTTAAAACAATGTCAGGATTAGAGCGTTGATTGGTCTTAATGTTTAAGTGTGTCTACACTTTTGTCTAGGTGGTTGCTCTCCGAAAAGAGTGCATTTGTAGAACAAGTGTTTTGTCAAATGTTTTAATTTGAATTAAATACTGGTAACATTGTAACTGACCTTTGAACCATGTCTTCTGCCACTTGGTAACAAGTTCCACCTTTAACCATGTTGTCCTCTTCTCCCTGTAGAGGAGAATGAGCTGAGGGAGAGACTTCGCCTAGAACAACTGTCTGACCACACCCATAGGCGGAGTGATGTCACCTACTCCTCCCCAATCCGGATAAACCATGTGGCCCGTGCCGAAGTGCTCGGCCCCAACTCGCAGCCCCACAACACTCCTGTGCCTCCCCCGCTTCCTCCCCCGTCCGTATTCACCACTGTGATACCTATCCCCATGCTGACCTCCAACCACACAGGCCTGCACCCCACTGTCCCAACCCCAGTCTCCAACGTTCTGTCCCCCCGTCAGGGGGCGGCACCGGACCTGACCTCCCCCAGGAGAGAACCTTGCATCCCAGTGCAGGACCATCAAACACAAGGCGCCCCTCTGGCTCTCTCCCCTCAGGTGATGTCCCACTACCTGCCTCTGGCCCAACCTGGCATCCTCAAGCAGAATCACCATCATCTCCCGCAAATGGTTTCCCCCCAATCTGGCAACCATAAATTGCTGCAGAAGCAACACCAGCCGCCCCCACAGCTGGTGCAGCCCCACCTTGGCCCCATGGTCTCCAGCCCCCTACAGCCAGCCCTACTCCCTCAACCAGTGCCCCCACAGACACCCCGTGGTGGCCAGACCAGCCCTGTTGGCGGCCAAGGCAGCCCTCCGGATCTGGATGGGAAGAAGAGGCCTGGAGGGTGAGTGGTACCAATTGTATTTAAGTGGTGACATGAGCTTTGTCAGCAATGTACGTTGTTGTTGTTGTTTTTCCCCTTTATTTTAATGTGGATTTTTTTCTAGTGAAGATGTTGTCAGTGTCTGTAGATATGCCTGGGATTGTCAGTCATTAGTGAGTGGTACGGTACAGACGGTATCAGGGAATGCCAAACTGCACTGAAGGCTACTTTAACCTTGGGTTATGTACTCTACAATGGTTATGTTCTGATTGGACACTAATTAGCGGCCTATGCATTATACTACTGTTGAAGCTAAACAGAGATAATGGCAGACTTTATAACTCTATTTGATTCTTGTTCTGTGAGTCTCGTCGTCTTGCCCATTCTGGACACTCACTTATAATGTGCTCCGATCTGTGCTTTTACAGGGCAGGGACAAGAGAAGTACATAACAAGCTTGAGAAAAACAGGTGGGTGCATCTCTCTCCCATGGTGGCCTTTGTTAAACGGAGCGTTGAGCTCTTTAGTAGGGCAGCTTATGGTTATGGTACGATTGGCTGCATTAGCATTGCCAATATCTTTCAGCCAAGTTGCTAATGATCCTCCCATGCATTCCTTTATGGATATTGTTTAGACATTGTGATTGTTGCCGCAATTGATCTCTTGGTACTTGATAAAGGCTTTGAAGGTTCTGTAGGCTACTTCCATGTACTGTAGTCTGGGTATAATTTCCTTCCTGCTGTCAGAATCCTTTCTCATATTTTGCCACGAATACAGAAACCTGTTCAATACTTCTAATTTCCGAAGTAGTTGGGTCAACCTTGTTTACTCAAATTTGTTTACATTGTTTTCTCTTTTTAATTTTTTTTTTTTTTAAATGAATCTGTAATATATGAAATCCCGTCTCGTTCTGCCTCATCCTTTCACTAAAAGACACTTCTCTCTGCCTTGCCTTCCTCCATCCATGACGTTCAGACGGGCCCATCTGAAGGAGTGCTTTGACACCCTGAAGAAGAACATCCCCAATGCAGATGAAAAGAAGTCCTCTAACCTCAGTGTCCTGAGGACTGCCCTCAGATACATCCAGGTAAACCAGGAAGTTGAATCATATTGATTTGACACCATTGGTCTTCTGTTTATTTTCTCTCATTCTGAAGGGAGTTACCGTCAGTTTTGTTTCTTGGTTTTGGACAACTAATGTGTACTACATTTCTCCGGTCACATAGTTGGAGTTTATGCCTGGGAATTATTTAATACAAATGCTGTTGTTTACGGGGATTTTTGCAATCGGAATTCCCTGGTGCTTGTCTGAATGTGGTCTAATTGTTGGCTTCTTGCGTGGGCCAACTCATTTATTTCTAGTAGGCACATATTGGATCAGATTTTTATGCACTCAGGTCCT
This sequence comes from Novumbra hubbsi, assembly GCA_016801125.1. Taxonomy (NCBI): domain Eukaryota; kingdom Metazoa; phylum Chordata; class Actinopteri; order Esociformes; family Umbridae; genus Novumbra; species Novumbra hubbsi. The sequence goes on along the minus strand of JACXGK010006867.1, from coordinate 2,913 downwards.
TGGTGTTCTTGGTGCAGGGGAATCCTGTAATGTTAGCTAGAGCTACATATGTTATGAAAGCTGGCCAACTTCTGCTGCTAACTAGATACCTTGCAACTGTGTGTCTGTTGAACATGTCTAGTCAATGACTGTACTCTTCATTTAGACAATGCTGAAACATTCGTCTGTAGGCTCTTTAAAGGTGTGCTTTTTTTTTTTTTTTTTTTTTGTTAAGGACGTCTTCATGCTTTGGAGTGCTTTTCAGTGATACAAGAGTTCATATTGCGTTTTACTCTGTGTGGACTTTCAAATTCATGCTGGCCTGACTAGATGTCAGTTCATTCAGGTCAGTGGAGTTAACCATGAGTTGAACTGCCCCCGCTGACCCTGAAGTACTTATTGCCATTGGAATGTACCTGACTAAAAGGTGCCTCATGATTGCTTTTCGACAGTTGAACTCTGTACCAAATACATATAGTGGCCAAGTCCTTAAACCTATGGTAGGATACTCTTTTCATGAGAACGGTGGAGGAGGAAGCTCTAGTCAGTAGCAGAATTATGAATGATTATAATTGACATCACACAGTGTGTTAGAGTATTTGTAATGCCAGGTCATGGCTTGGTGACATGCCAAATGACCCCTTCCTTGTATGCCAATGCCTTCATATACTAGCGTGTGATCTTTGGTATATTAACATATTGTAGACTTAGCAGAGAGCAGGCAATATCAGACAGGATATGTGTCTCCCCTCCCGTGTCGGATCACGGGCTTTTTACAGCCCCACAGCTGAAACATGGTCTGGCTGGTTCCTCCCTGTTCCAGGTGGATGTGACATGATCCAGCGTTGAATGACTCCAACGGCATTAGCTCCTGCTAGCACCACTTTCAATAAGCAGGAACCGATCACTTTTTAATTTGAATAACTTCTAAAATGTTTATTCTTTTTATAAAAATGCGCATTCAGATAAGACATTATAACATTTGTCCAAGCATGTGTCAACATTAGGAAAAAAACGGTATAGTGTTTGTTATGCAAGGCATGGCCAATGGGGCCCATTGAGTGTTGTGTACACTATATGAAAGGTGCCTGATGGGATCTGGTCTGTGCAATTAAAGAACATGTAACGAACAACTGAAAACATGTCCACCCTTAATGGATTTTGTTCATTTTATGTCTGTAGGCTTAGCATTGTAACTTGTCTAGCTTTTTGGGGATTTACAGTGATGAAATGCATTTCCTTTTGTCCCCAAGTATTTCCATAATGCACTTTCCCAGAAATAAATGCTTGGTAAAGAGCTTGAAGTCTTTGATGGAAAACAAGCATTTGACTGTTAATCCACCTGAATTGATCAGTAAACCTAACTACTTGACGCCCTGACTTGGAGCTGGGTTTTGACACAAACCTTTTGCAACCCGTCTCTCTGGCAAGCAGAGTAGTAGAAGTCACATGGCTGTCTTGAATTGTTATTGGTCAGGCTCATATAGTGCCGAGTCAGTGGAGAGGAAGGAAGCCGGGCGAGGGGAAGAGTTGGAGCGGAGACTGAAGTCCGGGCAGTGAGGGGGGCGGTCAGAGAACATCGTGTCCAGACATGGTGGTACGTTGTCGGGCAGACACGTGTGCCCCAGCCGGTTGACCCCCCCCCTTGTTACTTCAGGCTGAGGCAGGGAGGTGCGGCTCTTTGCTAATGGGACCAATGAGCACCAGAGATGTTGAATAAGAGGATTTGATTCTTCTTAGGAGTTACATGTGAGTTGCCCATCTGTGAGGGATGCTCTCAGCTGTCTGTCTCTAGGCCGGAGTGCTGATCCAAGATCAACTTGGCCTTTTAGATTATAATGAAGATGATTGTCTTGGTCCGGTGTGATCTGACTGTAGATCAGCACTTTGACCCGGTTCTTGTCCCTTGCGAGTGCCTCTGTTTTCCTGTGCGGTTTGTGTCGGCGTGAGGTAGCTGTGAGCCATTTGCCACTGCTGAGAAGTTGAGTCTCACTTCCTTATCTCCTTTTTTCTTCCTCTCCGTTAATAGAAAAGACAAAGTGAGTCAGCTGGAGAGACTCCAGTGAACTCGAGATACTTTTCTCTAACTGCCTGTCTGCAACACGTGGTTATCGTGGTCTCAGTGACCTCGGCTCTGTTGTTTCACAGATGAAACCTCCCCATGATTCTATTTGAGTTGATAATCACTTCTCCCAACCAGTCCTGTGTTCATTGATATTCTGCTTTTGAACTTCATATAAAGCCTCCACAGAAAATGCATACATTTAAGCTGGTGTATTTTGTTTTGTGCTAAATTGTGTGTCGTGCCATGGGCTTGTCCAGAGAGAGACATTTACAAATGGTTTCTGACTATAGGCCTAGTAAAGGGCGTTGATTTTGATCATGTGTTCTGTTGGAAGCTTGTTTTAATTTTGAGCAGTTTCATAATCTTGATTTGTTACACACCAGTTAATTAACAACAGTTAGTTGGTCGGTAAGGAACTACCCTTTTCACACCATCTGACTGGGCATTGCTGTGCCACACTGAAAATATAGGTTGACATGTATAACCTGTATACTACTGTATAGTGTATGTCTCAATAATAAAAAAATAGGTCCTTTTATTGTTTATGTCCTGCAGAGTGCAGAAACACGACAAGGTAAATAATTGTCTGCCATTGGCCAATTGACATTGTGTTTCTAGTTAATTTGTTGATTAGTATAGCACCACTCAATATCAAGTTAATTTGTTGATAAGTATAGCACCACTCAATATCAAGTTAATTTGTTGATTAGTATAGCACCACTCAATATCAAGTTAGTTTGTTGATAAGTATAGCACCACTCAATATCAAGTTAATTTGTTGATTAGTATAGCACCACTCAATATCAAGTTAATTTGTTGATTAGTATAGCACCACTCAATATCAAGTTAATTTGTTGATTAGTATAGCA
>JACXGK010006866.1:0-27289 GCA_016801125.1 Novumbra hubbsi | reverse complement strand
TTAGAGGGCTGTGTGTGTAGATGGGTGTAGTAGGGGGGCAGTCTTAGAGGGCTGTGTGTGTTATCTCTGGGTGCAGGGTCTTTGTTTGCGGGGCAGGGATGTATAGATTTCCTCTCTGTGTCAGCGCCTTTATTTAGGGCTCAGTGCAGAGGGGACAATAGCAAAATAATCCGGCCTTGATTCAGGATTAATATTCAAGCCTCCAAATATTAATTCTCGCCAAAAGGAGGAAATGCAGAATGTGTCAAAACACTCAAACAAATAAAGAAAACAAAAAAGCGCAAGAACCCCTGACCAAATTTACATCTGAGTGCTCTTTTCTGTATGTCTTTTCAACCGGGTTGTAAAAACTGGATCATGGTTCCTTATGATTCCTGTCTTAATCTTCATAATGATTTCTTCATAAAGCAGTTGAGAGTGGGGGTACTGCTATATAGCGCCGTATGTTGCTTTTGACAATTCTGCTCACTAAGCCAAGGATTTCCATGTGGATTTGAATATTTACAATAGAAAATTGTAAGTTTATAAAGTGAAGTCCCACCGATGCTCAGCTGTAAACACTCACTGCCTCCCCACATCAAAGGGTCCTGGCGATGTTGGCCAGTAATCTGACGCACGTACAGGACGGCTGTGGAGCTGCAGGACTGGGCCACTGAGCGGAGACGCAGTGGGAGCCTACGTCTCCCTGAGCCTACGTCTCGCTGACTTCCACACGGGCCGGTCAGAGACCAGAACTTCTGAAGCGCACCAGAGTTGGAGTCTTCTCGAATAGCCCCAGACCTGCCCTTGTCAGAGACCACTACAGATGTGTGGAGCTTATATCCACTGCTGTGTGGGCCTTGATTTGCTGAGAGCACCTTTGTACCATGGGCAAGCATTGGACTGATAGAGGCTGCTGGACGGAGGTGGTCGACAGAAAATCCACAGAAACCTTCATACTGGGTGGCTCATTACATTGTTCGCCCAAACTGTCCTTTAATGAACGTGCGTTCCCAAATAGGCCGGACCACGGGCGCTTACACACACGAACACACGCGTGCTATTAAATAAACCAACAACACACATACACACTAATCCTGCAGCAGGGGGCAGGGGCCTCCTGAAAGGCCATTGTAGCGTTCAAAGCGGCTTCATGTCCATTGATAAGGGCTGATGTGATCACGGCCCAGTAAGCATCATTTTTTTTAAACATGGCAACGGAATATGAAAGGTCATCTTGTCTTAATCCTGAAATCTCTGACACACAGACGTGTGGCCCCCTGTTTTATGGACTTCGAGGAGTAATCTTGCAGATCATTCTGAAGAAGAACCTCTGTCGTCTTCTTTGCCAGAGTCCAATCAGGGCATCAGCTTAACCGTTTTTTTATGAGCGCCGATTATCCCGTAGCCCTACCTTATCCCCCCCGTACACACAACCTCATAGCCCCTCCAGCCATGTGGGATCCAGCTACGTCCAGTAGGACGCCCTCCTCACATCATCCACCCCGTCGTCCAAATCTCAGTTCTGTTGCCATCATCCCCTTCGTCAGCATCAGCCGTGTTGTTCTGGCTTTAAAGTCACTCACTGACTCTACATTGGGCTCCGCTCGTAGACCCTTTCCTGTTGTTGAAACTTTTTTGTCGCCTTTTTTAAGATTTCTTGGAGAATTTCACGAAGCCTAGAGAGATAGAGACAGAGAGAACTGAGCTCTTGTGGTTATAGTCTGCTTCTGACTGTCTCGTTTCTTTCTTCATTAGGCTTAGTTTGGATTTTGTTTGTTCACTTCTTGATCTGTTTTGATTTGTTCCCTAACTACGAAAAGTTGCTGTTGATGTAGACGCGAAGACAGGAAATGTGTCCACGTTTATGGGAGTAGTCTATACAAATTGAGGACACATTGCGTGCCACACAATATTGTTTATTAATGCAGGTCACAAAGGCTATTCTATAGAAACTAAGATTGGATAATTTGTTATTTAGAAATCCTTTGTTCTCTTGTGAAAGTGTGTCACATGTAGACAGATAGTGAAATATTTATTGCTTGACTGCAGATCATATTAGAGTGTTATTGTTTGTTTCGTTTTGTATTCTCCCACTAATTTGCCTGTGGTACAGTTTTCTGTGAAACTCTAACAAACACACATCAACTTTAACCAAGGTAGACCCTATCCTGTAGCCTTAATTAGAAGGAAATTGTAAACAGACGCAGGCCTTTCTTTTAGGGATTATCCATACTTCATGATGGAGTGTTTGAAGTTGGGAGGGATTCTGAATCAGCACCGCTGCACTGGGCCTCTTATAGGATATTGTTGTCTTCAATTATTTTCTGTTATTTTCTCATCTGAATGAAGCTGGAGATCATTTATTATTTAAAGACGCAATCGTCGCAATCTCGGTTTTTAAACCGGGTTATCTTTTTGGCGTGTTTTTTATTTTTATTAAAAGGAACAAAGCGTAATAAAGCGTCGTTTCAAATGGCTGCGCGTATCTCCCGCGCTGTGGCTCGGCTGTCTTTATTGTAATTTAATATGAGCGATGCCAAGAACCAGCTGCTAGACGAGATCTGACGAGTGCCACTAATGCTTTAGTATGTACATACAATACAGAGTAGTGCACAAACACTGCTGTGACACTAACTAGAACACACACACCTCACCCTAACACGTACACACACACCAACGTGTATACACGCACATACAAAGAGGTACCCATCTTTCACAAAGACTCGCATGCACTCACACACCCGCATACACACACACACACACATACGCTTGTTTAACACCATCTGTCACGGGCAGCCACAGAGTGTGACAGCTACTTGATTTTTTAACCAGATTAATCCTATGAGATCCAGCGAGTAACTAATACTGATTTGTTCAAATATTGATCAGTGCCATGTCCCTTTAACTGGCCTGGCTGGGGACTGAGGGACGGCAATGTAAACATGTGTGCTTTTTACACGGGAGGACGTGACTCCCCAGTGAGGACTGCTGTGTCAGTCTGTTTGGAAAGCCAAGGAGATGGACTGAAGCAGCGTAGCCGCCGGAATGTTCAAATGACAAGGTTCTCCAGCAGTAAGCGGCGTATCCGTTGATATCGCGAATCAATACGTATTCCATTTTCATACGACTGTTACACTGATTCCGATCCCCCGGCTTTAGAGTGAGAAACGTCGGCCTGAGAGCCTGTCACTCTGGCTCTGTTGAAAAGGCTGCATCTCGTCCATGTCATGGTCAGGGCAACTCTTCACGTCTCAATCCACCAACCCCCTTATGATCACTCCGATGTCCAACCTCCCCACCTTGACTCCATTACTTCCCATCCTTAGGTTTCTACTGAAGCCTTTACCCCAGAGACCCGGGAAAGGGTGGATTAGTCCCGCCTTATCTTAAGTATACCAGCAGAGATCAATTCCCTCAGTAAGCAGTCAGCTGACCCCTCCGTACCGCTGCTTCGGTACCACCAGTGAACTTCTACCTGATAAATTCTGTCTGATTGACCTCCGCTGACCCTGGGTAGATAAGGTCAATGTGGCCAGAGTGGTCTAGGAGTTTGGGGGGCAGGGGCCTCCACAGCCGGTCAGCGTGGCTGTCCTATAATGAAGTGGTCAGTATTGCCTTTCTGTCACTCAGTAATTACAGGGAGAGATATGGACCCGTAGACGGGTGCTGAACAGTATTGCATTGAGTAGACAGGGGACCAGTAAAGTGACATGTAAACTAGTCTTATATGGACTGGCCATGCCTGAGAGCAAGATGGATGGGTGGGAGTGGCCACAGACGGACTGACACGTTCAGTCACAAGGTAACCTTCTAGACACAGTCTTTTCACATTCAACCTCTTCTGATGTATTTGATGCACAGGTCAGTGACGTATTAGAATTTATTTATTTTTTTATATAATGAGCTACTTAAATTATTCTCTCTAGGCAGTTATGTCTTGTTCTACACATTTCTTGTTCTTCATCTTTAATAGAGATCAGTGGAAGTTTGAATTGATCAGGTTTTTCAACTCCAATTGTAAGGACCCGTTTAGCCTATTTCCTCAAACTGGCCAGTATTGCCCACGTGTTGCAGTGACTGTCATGTGTCATCCAGGCCGGAGGATGTGGGGGGGGCACCTGGGTCACCCGGGCCCTCATAGTCTTTCCCGCGGCCCGGGTGTATTCAGACAGCCGGGCCAGCGGCTGGGGAGTGACTGGGGAGTCACTGGGGCTGGGGAGTCACTGGGGCTGGGGAGTCACTGGGGCTGGGGAGTCACTGGGGCTGGGGAGTCACTGGGGCTGGGGAGTCACTGGGGCTGGGGAGTCACTGGGGCTGGCGAGTCACTGGGGCTGGGGAGTCACTGGGGCTGGGGAGTCACTGGGGCTGGGGAGTCACTGGGGCTGGGGAGTCACTGGGGCTGGGGAGTCCCCCCAGCCAGTCGGCCTGGTTCAGCGGCCACCATCTGAGACCTTCCACATTCCTCTGGCCACTAACTATTTAGTCGTCAGTGATTTGGTTAAGTGGAATTGACTTTTATCTGCGTTGTGCTGTGGGGTTGCCACTGGCGATACGCGTTCCTCCTTCCCCAGCCCCTGTCTGGTCTTCCCCTGTCACATCCAGCACATTGCTATTGGCAGCTGAGCCAGGCCTGATCAATAGCCCCGGACAAGGATGGCCTGCGGCCCGGCCATGTCAGGGGGTGGGACGTATTGATCCCCAACACACTCCCACAGGTCACCCTGCCCCAACGTGGAGTCATGGTCAGAGAGAGGGGGGGAGACAAGAGAGAGAGAGTTGTAGAAAGAGCGATAGTGAGAGGGAGAGAGATGGAGAGAGAGAGATCAGGAGCCTTCTAGGTGAACAAGAAACGCAGTAAGTGCACTTATTTCTGAGCGTTGCCCTCTTTGGCCTCATGAATATGGAGAGGAATGCAACTTTGATAAAAGACTGGTCAAATTTGTTAAATAAATAATAAGATAATAGGAGCCATATTCTCTGAGTGTACTTCAGACCTGTATAACTTGTTGTAAACAACCTGTTTTTTATCAAATGGACAGAATTCAAGAAGCTTTTAAAAAGCTAACATCAAAGGTCAATGTATCGCTAATTTTATCCTAGGGTGTGAAAGAAACAAAGGAGCAGGCCTAAAAAGACTGAACGTTTCATATAGTGTGAATGTAATGAAATCCCCATTCATGGTTCTGGTCCAGAGTCCCCTGCCCTCCCCCAGACCCTCTTCTACTCTTCTTCTCTCACTTTCTCTCCTTTCCTTCTTTCCTACTTTCTCTATTTCTTTCTGTTTGATGGGAGGAGCTTCCCCCGCGACCCCACCCTCTCAGTGGCGTGGCCAATGAGTTGGAGGCCTGATTGTTTTCGTTGCTGTTTTAAACGCTGATCCCGGAGCTCCTCATCAACCACATTATAGAAGCTCTTGGGAGCAATTAAAGGTGGGCTTTAACTCAGGGCTAACCACGGAGGTAAAAATAATCGTAAAAATGTTGCCAAATAGAGGGGGTCCAAAGGGAACATTCAGATGTTTTAGACTGTCTGCCTCTCCTCCAAGTCCTGTGTTCCCTAACTGAAGACTTGGCTCTTTGGAGCTGTCAGAGCCCTAGCCTATGACAACCGCATTTATTCAGCCCCTCACACACCAGGCCCATGTGGAATTCAAATATGTCTTGTACGTGTTTTCTTTCCGAGACCAGAATTGACAGTTGAATAAATATGTGTTGTCTAACTGACTTTGTTTTTATGTATGAGATCCTCTGCAGAACATGCAATTATGAGCATTACTACAGGAATATGTCTTGTTCTGGTTACAGGGAAATTGAGTTTCTCCGGAAATCTTTTTCATTTCTGATTTTAAAAGCCTACAGTGGTAAAGGAGGAGAAATTATATATAGTTATTATTTAATATAATCTGCAAATCATACAATTCTGTCCTGCAGTAATGCAAAATATATATATAATTATATATTAATTAGATTTGCTCTAAAACTGCTTATTGAAGCTTTTTGAGGATTGATAGAAGCCATGTTGTCATGCTGTTTCCTTTATGACAGATGGATGTATGACAGATGTGTATGTTGTTGCAGTGAGTCAGAAGGTGGGAACACATAGATGTTACTGTTACGTTTACTGTCTTATGCTGTCTTACATGGTCTTGAACTGCTTTGGAGCACTTCCTCTTCATAATATGGTCATCTTTCTAATCATGCTTTTTTCCTTCTTCTTTTCCAGGAGGCGCGACCATCCTGAAAGGAACTCTGTGTTTCTGACGACCCGGGAATCTTGTATTCCCAACCCAATAGCTTTGGAAAACCCTGGAAATATCCGGACTTTCTAGGAGTACATCACCAAACGTCTCACGGTGCACAGGCACTGGAACATATAGCTTTACATTGTATGTTTATGATTTTTCAATATACCAAGAAACAGTCCAAAGCCTGAAGGTTAGCAACAGCATTCGGCCATCCATCCACCAGTGAATCGCCGACCGACCAACCAACCAGCCTGCTGTGACAGAAAGGGGCGTGACCTTTCTGGCGTCTGGCTTCAAACGGACACTTGAAAAGCAGGGCAACTCTAACCAAGAGGCTTCCGTGCGGTGGCGACCCGGACCAAAACAACCCCATCAGGTAAGGCTGTGAAGTCCTCCGGCTCCCGCTGGCCTGGCCCTAAGCCCTTTAACTCCTTCGGGGCTTTGAAGCCGGCCAGCCCTGCAGCCTAGTCCCGGCACACAGCCGGCCGTCCTGGGAGGCAGCGTGCAGGAAGGGCTGCTGGTAAACGGCCTGCTTTCATGCTCTGCTCTCCGGTTTGTTCCCTTTGGATTAGAGGCTGTGGATGTGTGTAGGTTGTCTGGCTGATAGATGCTCACCCTGGGCTTCTACTGCCCCCCCGCAGGCCCTGGCACTGACCACAGAGAGCACATCTCTGCACATGTGGCGAGGAAACATATGGCCGCTTGGCTTGGTTGACCAGGGAAGGGCGACGGCAGCTCATCACACACACGCACATCTATATATATCTACAGACTGACACAAGCACACACACATCTCCTATTGTGACACTGCTCAAAGAAATTAAGGGAACACTGAAATCACACATCTCGATGAATGACATGTAAAAAAAGATCACTTAAAAGATTTACCATAAATTGTGTCATTCATTGAAGACAAAATGTACGTAACAACGGCCATTGGAAACCAATATCACCAAGCAACACATAATGTGACAACGTCATGGCATGCCCCTGACAAGACGGTGGGTGGTGTCCTGGGGATCTCCTCCCAGACCTGGATCAGGGCATCAGTGAGCTCCTGGAGAGTCTGTAGCGCTACTTGGCAGTGTCTGAGAGGTTCTCAACTGGATTCAGGTCTGGGGAACGTGAGGGTCAGTCAACGGCATCAATGCCTTTGTCATCCAGGAACTGCCTACACACTCTGGCCACGTGAAGCTGGGCCTCGTCCGGCACCAGGAGGAACCCAGGGCCCACTGCACCGCAGTGTGAAGCTACTCTCATCTGTTAAGAGGACGGGGCGCCAATGGTGGACCTGCCAAATCTGGTGTTCTCTGGCGAATGCCATTGGAGCTGCACAGTGCCGGGCTGTAAACACAGAACCCTAGAGGAGTCTGTCTCAGACAGTTTGGCCAGAAACACTCCAGATGCTCCTCCTGTTCCTCCTGCTCCTCCTGTTCCTCCTGTTCCTTTTTGCACAAAGGAGCAAATATTGGTCCTGCTGCTGGGTTAATGTCCTTCTACAGCCCTGTCCCACTCTCCTTTTGTATTGGTCCGTCTCCTGGTATTTCTTCCTTGCTCTCGAGACTCTACTGGTAGACACAGCAAGCCTTTCGGTGAAGGGCCCAGGTAGTCCAGCTGTTCCTGGAAGAGCTGGACTACCTGTGCAACCTGAATGGGCTGCAGCTTCCACCACATCCTACAAATACTGACAAGGACACTAGCAGAACGCAAAACTAGAGAGGAATCAGTCAAGAAGGAGGTTTTAAACGGGAATCTAACAGGAGAGAGCAATTGAATGTTGCCACCACCTGGAAAACCATTCCCTTTTTGCCTTTGCCTCTCCAGTATACCTGTCGTCACATTCATTTGCACCAAAACGGAGGACATTGATTTACAATCCCTTATGCCTCCTAACTGGACACATTGATATCCCTGAGGTTTACTTGATTTGGTGTTTTACTGTGATGATTAAACATTCCCTTAATTTTTGGAGCAGTGTATACACAAACACACACTGATCTGAGGTCACACAAGTACACCCACACATCCTTGTTGTAATGGGAGGCTTTTCCAGTTGTTTTCCGTAAAGGTAGTGTTGATAGTTCCAGGACAAGGATTACAGAGTTCATTAAGTGGAGAAGAGGTGGTTTCCAGCAGATGAAATGTCATATCTGGTCATTAGTAAAGTGCTTATATTTTTTTCAAATGTGTGTGGATGTGTGAGTGTGTGGGTGTGTGCATACATTCATACGCACGTATTCATTTTGGCATCAATGTTTGTTCGCTTTTCTATTTGAATAAGTGTGTCAGTTGTCTGTGTGTGCATTGCGAATGTGGACATGTGTGGTTCAGGGGTCAGTGTTTCCATACAGACTCAGAGAGTTTCAATGTGCCGCTGGCACAGCCAGATCCTGTAGCAGCACCGATAAGGGCTTGGAGATGATGCTGTTCCATGATATCTAAAAAACGTGCTAAGTGCTGAATCCTGTGTTAGCTGGTTCATGATGAACCACTAGGTGATTAGAAAATCTGCACGATATAGGAAAATATTTTGCATTTTTGTGTTTAATTTTGTTAATTTTGTTCACTTGAATCTGGAGGTTTTGAGGTCTAGGATTTATCCTTAATGTCACCTCTTGGGGCAGCGGACCAGTTAGATCCACCCCCATCTCTCCCTCATGATCACAGACACCTGTTTGTTGTTTTGACCTCACCTGTGTCCCTGATCACTGTTCCCGTTTACGTAACTCCTTCCCTAGTGTTTCTTGTCTTGTCCGAATGGAATGTTTTGGGTTCCATTCCATTCTTTAACATTTTTCTGTTTAGTTTTTTTGTTTAAAGGTTTGGCACTTCGTATTAAAAGTCTTGCAGAATTCTCCCTCCACCTGTGTCCTGCCTCCTGTCTGCAGTGCTACGCTGTATTGGTTCTTCACACTGCAGAATGCAGCTAACACATAGAAACACATTTTGTAGCTCTTCAGCTGATGCCAAACGCCCTCTTTTCTGCACTAAATAATCCTGATGGAAAGTAAATGGTGTTTATGGAATTAAGCAAATATAAAGACAACATGCCAGCAAAGCCGACAGGAGAGGAGAACTACCAAGAAGAGTTTGCAAATCTATGGGCCTTTGTTAGAAAAACTTAATTTTGCAAAAAAATGTAGGTCCCCGCAAATTATAAGTCCACTGGGGCGAGCATCATTTGTGAGAGAGAGAAAACGAGAACAAACGAGGGGAAAATAAATAAGTTAACAGACCTCATTTAGAGCATTCTAATGCGTCTGTAAGGGATATGTGGGGGGGTTGGATCTTTTTATTTGTGTGAGTACGTGGAAAATAAAACACTTCAAAGCATTATTAGAAACAATATCCATCTTTGTGCGGCTTATTAAGGACGCGGTCTGAGATGTGCTTTGTGAGGAGCACGTTGCTTCACGGGGCCCGAAGGAGCGGCCAGCTCACAATGGGACAGAGATAATGCGCCCCGCCCCCCCGCCCGCCACCTCCCTGGCCTGTGTGCCGCGGATGGAGCTGTGCTCCTCGCCCAGGGCTCCTATCCCCCGCCACACCGGCCCAGCACGGCGCGGTGCGTCCGCTCCACCGTCAGGGTCGCTCCCTTTGTGCCGGCCCTCCTTGGCCTCCCGGTAGAAAAAAGACACGCATGATTTCATACATGAAAGATATATGTAATTGGATGGCGGGGGCCCTATACAACGCATTTACAATTCTAAACAGAATGCTTTGAAAGCAATTCCCCTCCATATCCGACGGGTTTTTTTCTGAGGGGGGGGGGTTGAATCTATTTCATATAACGCGAGATACAACCAATATCTCTCGGACACAGATGATCCAAGGTTTTATCTGCATGCATTATGTTCCTTGAGTCTGTTGAAAGAGAAGCAAGCGACCAGCGTGTATGTTTCAGTGGATCCTGGGCAGACCCAGACAGCTCTGTTATGCAGTATATCTTTAGAGAACATAATGGACACTTCTAACCTAATAGTATTATTACATTTCAGGACACAGTACACAACCCTTCACATAGTAGACATTTGATCATTTCAACTTCACGTTTAAGTCGAATTCGAAGTGCTCATTTAAGTCTGAGTTAAGTAAGCTATGATACAGTGAATTAATGTGCATCAATAATCAAATGCACAGGTCGTCATGCTGTCAGCAATAAGGGGAATGTCATGTAATGTCTGCTTATCACGGGGATGGAACAACCTTTTACACGTTGATCTGCAGTGTGTCGTTGTCGTCGATGTGTTGTGTTTTCTGCATGGAGTCCAAGGCATCAAAATAATCTATGTTTAATCACATCAAAATCCCAATTCAACTAATCACGCGGACATGTCACATAGACCCCAACTTGCCTTTGCCTTGTGTATCCTTTTAAATCCTAACTAAAGATGTAGACATGGTAATCTTTGTCTGCACACACCTTTGTTAGGGGCTTAGTGTGTTGTTCTGGTGAGGTCTGGACCCCTGTATGGTGTTAATGTAATGTCTTGGTAAACACCTCCGCCTTAACAAGCTCCCACCTAGCCCGGGAAAAGCCTAATCACCTGATTTTATTGGCCCGGGACCTCAAAGGCCAACCTCCTCCTGCCTGTTGAGGGCAAAAGGCTGCATGCTGGAAAGAAACGCTGACCACTGGCGATGGGATCACTGGTGAGTGGGATCACTGGTGAGTGGGATCACTGGTGAGTGGGATCACTGGTGAGTGGGATCACTGGTGATGGGATCACTGGTGAGTGGGATCACTGGTGAGTGGGATCACTGGTGAGTGGGATCACTGGTGATGGGATCACTGGTGAGTGGGATCACTGGTGAGTGGGATCACTGGTGAGTGGGATCACTGGTGATGGGATCACTGGTGAGTGGGATCACTGGTGAGTGGGATCACTGGTGAGTGGGATCACTGGTGAGTGGGATCACTGGTGAGTGGGATCACTGGCGATGGGATCACTGGCGATGGGATCACTGGCGATGGGGCCACTGGCGATGGGGCCACTGGCGATGGGGCCACTGGCGATGGGGCTACTGGCGATGGGATCACTGGCGATGGGGCTGGAATTGCAGGGTAGTGGGGGACCGGGACTTGTCAGGGTTCAGAGACAGACAATTTGGTGACCTGCAATTTGTTCAGGCTACCATAACGGACTGTTCTGGTCACAGTAATACCGTAACATACTGCTCTGGCTACAGTAACAGACTGCTCAGGCTACAGGAACAGATTGTTCAAACTACAGTCAAAGATTGTTCTGGCTACAGTAAAAGATTGTTCTGGCAACACTTTAGAGGACAAGAAAGAACGTGTTTCGTGTTTGAGTTGTTTGCCTATAAAGTTGCTCTTCAAGCAGAATAAAGCAAGGCCAGCCTATTGCTTGGTTTAGTGGTTGTGTGTGTTGATGTACATATCAATTCTCAGCTGAATATTAATTCCACTTTTCTTTAATGGTATCCTTTGACTGACAACAAAAACGGTTTTACAATGAAAATGCATTGTTTTCTTTTTCTTTTATTCTTAACAAGATTCATGTTGAGCTCATTGAGTAGTATGTTCAGTTACGTGAACAAGTACCAAATTAAAAAAATAGTTGCAGTATGATATTTGAGTCCAGGGAAACAAATAAACATGAATATGGCTGGGTTTTTTATAAGGCACAACATAAACACATTTTTATCATTTTCAATGGTCAGTTTCATTATCATCATCGTTGTCTTCAGCAATGGCCTCTTGATTTAAATTAGATCAACTTTAATTTGATGAAACTAAACTTTATAAGGAAATCAAAGTCTATTCTCAATATGGGTCCATTGATCCAGTTGATTTCATCGTTGTATAACTGTACACTATACTTTATAACTGTAGGACACACTTCATACGGAGTGGATGCAAACTTAGTGCTTTTTAAATTATTATCAATGACAGATAAAGTATGATATTTAAATTTTAATTTGTTCTCATTCTCATGAAATACAAAAGTGTTCAAGACCAGATTCCATGTGATGATAGTTATTAGACAAGATGGATAATATTATTTTGTTTAATTTATTACATTTGTATCTCCATGTTGAATGTTTATGAAGAACTATTTTGTGAGAAATGTTTTGTTCTTGTCCTTTCAGCTCATGTAGACTAATTTGCGGTAATTTTGTTGTTATTTAGTTGTAGAAAAAGCAAGATTTCACGAAAGCGTTCATGTGTGGATGAAATTATTTCATGATGACCAAAGCTTGGCACATAAGCCAGCCAGAGGCGGTCTCGCGGTGGGTTTGGATGGTGACCCTTTGCGATAGTTCTAGATCTCTGTTGACCTTCTGTGACCGCTTCCACCTGTCATCTCTCATTGCGTGCAATTTGTCGACTTTCCTTGGCAGCATCTCGAAGAAAAATATTTTATATTGCTACAATGTGCTAGCGCGAAGTTAAATCAGGCATAAGGTTCAGCGTCGTTGTAATGTTTCTATATATGTTGATTATATGCTGTGCTTTCGTTATTGTATTCTGCATGTGTTCATCGCTGAAGTTAGATATTCATTTTCATCCACAGTGCAGTATACTGGTCATATGGTTCTGATTTGGTAACCCGCTGTTCTGGACGTTGGAGACGGCCGGTGTTCTCTCCCATATCCTCCCAAGAACGCGTAAAGCCCATGTGTCACGGCTCTGTCTGTCACCATGAGCCTATGACAGCAGCTCTCAGGATTTGTCCATTATTCAATATGTCCCCATAGACCTGAAATGTATGCGCTAAGCCTGTTTTAGCCTAAGCGTAACCGGAACTATGGAGATGTGCAGTGGGCCTGTGAATTATACCATCACTGTAGTATTGGTTGCGCATTTATAGTCGATAATGATTAACTCGATTTTTAAGTATTGGACAACTTTGTATATATCGACACTTTCATCCATCTGAAACATATTGTGATTTTGCTAGAAATGTTTAACTATTCGCCGGTCTCTAGGCATACATTTTCTTATTCCTCACCAGTGTGTTCATCGCAGTGTCTACGGAAACGAATTGGTTTAAATCTAGGATTTAAAAATAATTTTCTTACCTGAAGAGAAAAGGCATGGTTGAAACACAGACAGCCAGTGATAAGGGATGATGAGGCTACTCGGTTGGACTGAGGCTCGCTCCAGGCTGGTTGAATCACATTTTGGTCTGGTTTTTGCAGGGTTGAGGGGAAGTCATCTGTATTCTACCTTACTGAACAGACACGAATAGTGTCCCCTTGCATCACTTATAGTTTCTTAACACCCATCTTTTATCGTTTGAACGGTGGCTTATGTATACAGACAAGACAAACCGCCGAATAAACACAAAACTTCAGTGCTTAATTAACCATACGTTGATATTGCACATAGTGTAATTGAAAAAAACTGTTTAATACAAAATAAAAAACATTATACGGTAGTGCCAAAATCGTGGGGGCAAACAACCAGTCTCTTTCTCACAACCCGGACAGACACACACAAGCTTGCATGTTGCATATTATTTAGATAAACAATCCTGTTTTTAAACAGACCCCCGTTTTCAGAAATTTCCAAATAATTGACATTGAATAAAAAACATATTGCTTATTACATCCACACCACAATAACAAATAAAACATCTGAATTTTTATTCTAATTCACATTCTGAAAAGTGATATTGGGTTGGTAGCAGGTGGACTCAAGTGAATGAAATAGAGAATAGAGACGGATTTACATTCTTTATTTTTTGTAAGGTAGACTGGCCATGAGGACGGTTATCAAATTTAGCTTGCAAAATAAGTACATATAAATCATGCTCTTAGTCATCACAAAACCATTTCTACATTTCCCTAAGCACCTTTAAAATGGATTTATTTCCCCCCCTTCTGACCTTCCTTGTGTATTCTCTAAGTTTACTCGAACAAAATAACACCACAAAATAAAATTGTTTAATTGATTTTAATTTTCGTTGTCAATATACATTTATGTTACAGACAAAATAAGTAAACAGTGTTTGAGATCGAAATCATCTCTACTGTGAATATTGCAACACTTAATTTAAATAAATGATGGTATTTAACTGTGCAAATAATTAACGATTTCGAGAAAACAAAGATTAAATTAGCAAATTTAATTCTAGTAATACACATACGAACATAACTTTTCGAAATATTTGATTAATCTTCTAATTAATTAATCAAATACATCGTTTTCGGGTTATTAGTTTGATACGTGTCCACAGAATCTAAATATAAAATACATTGAATAACATTTATTTAAAAACAGTGACATTACAAACCTACATGGTAAAAAGTAAAGACAAAGCTTACGACGAATAATGTAGAAAGACAATTTTAAAACGATAGGTCAGTGAGGTTGATTGCTCACCGGATGTTATTAAATTGTTGTACACATTTGACACTGTTGTCTTTACAACGCCCGTCATAAGAAAACACTTTCTGAAAAATTATCTTGTTCCCACACTATCATGATATTCACTGTAGACTATATTGGGTTTCTAGTCAGTTATTTAGATCAGGAGGGCTTTTCAAATTTGTAGCTTCATATAGCATGCAAAATATCATGCAAAATGTGAATTTTGTGTGTCTTAAATGCTGCGTGTGACAAAGAGAATAAAGTCTTTGAAGAGAAGTTGTGAACTAACGGATGAAATATTCATCATGCATCACAGTTTAGCAAACATCGGTCTTCGGGAGATCTTACTCCGGGGTTAACAGTTCAATGCAAAATAACCTTTAAAAGCGCTTCCGCAAAGATTCGGGTATGTGTAGTGCATTCATGAGGAACACATGTTTAAATAATGACTGAAATGTAATATATTCATCTACACTTGAGTGTAAGACACCCCATAAATTATGGGATGGGGCACCCTTCACTCAAATCTTAAGAAAGACATCATGCTAACCGCTGAGTATGGTCCCGAATAAGATATTATTATAATCTAAAAGAAAACTATAATTATTGCATTTCTGAAATATTAACATGAAAAATGTATTTACATTGCATGTATCATAAGTAACAAATACAATGTAATCACAGTGAGTTAACCGGTTAATTATTTACTATGAATGTAGAAATAAACATAAAACTGCTTTAAAGCACAAGTAGCTTTTAATATAAGTTGGTTTACTGTCCAACATATCTAGTAACATATCTAGTTACTGCCTTTTCAAAAATGTTTTTCTTCACCAAAAGATTTCTACTGAAACTCAGTATATAAATAAAGAGATGGCTTCATATACCTAAACACAAATGAATTAGATATTTGGTGAGCTGTTTATTTAAATATACAGAGTAGTCTGTCGGGTCTTGTTCCAAGCATGCACATGCAATATCCCATTCGGGCCAGGGAGTGCATTTGATGATTTGCATGTTGGCCATATGTAAATATCTAATCACACTAGTCATATTCATAGCCTGTGGCATGGACTGGTGCCTTGGCGCACAGGTGGGCATCTGGTATGACGTGTCGTCCTGGGGGGCGCAGGGCTCTGATGAGCCAGGTTCACGCGGTCCTTGATCCCTTTGGCCAGAGTGAACATCAGAGGGCGCTCCCATTGCACCTGGTAGCATGTATTGCCCCATCCACCCCAGGCGCAGCAGAGCCGCACAAAAGCTCAACGTTGCGGACTGACCCTTGGTGAATACTCAGTTTGGTATAAGAGAAACGTATGGAACGGCGTTTTACTTTGCTTCTACACCTTTTTAAAACTCTATTCGTTTCCAGAGTTCTTTTTTCATGTATATTATGGAATGTGGTTATCGGTGTTTTACAAAAAAATCTACTTGTTCAATACGGAATATTGCTGTTTTACCTAAACCGTTCTCTAATTCAAGCTGAAAATATTGTTATGAACTGAATGTTTTCTTGAAACTTATGAACATTTTGGCTGACTATTTTTTGCTTTGTACTTTGTTTACCTAAACATAGTAAACGTGGACTTGCGTGCTTCGTTTGTTCATATAATAATCCAAATCCCCAAATCCTGCAGACTAAAATGTTCATTATCCCTTTATAAAGTTATGGGTCTATTCCAGACTGCAGCTTTTATCTGTAAATGCTTTCACCCTGCTCTCATTTCCCCTGTGCACTCTGTTGTGCTTTGTTATCCTGGATGGCACGCGCAGTGCATGAGGTCAATATAAAGTAACACTCACACACACACTACACAGATACTACACACTCACGCTACACAGATACTACAAACAAACACACACGCATATTCACCTATATGCATAATATATATATATATGACTTATATCACATGGCAGACTCTAAATGTCCATATAATTCTGTATACGTGTAGACTGTTCGCTGCTCAACTCTGTGATGGTCAAGTGTTTTCATGTGCTCCAAATATGTCTATATAGCATTTAAAGAAACTTCAGCTTGTCTTTGTCATATTCACGGGATATCATGCAGTTTGTGTTGAATTCGCGGTGCTGCTCCGGTAGGCCTATTGAGGTTTGCACGTGGACAGTTATCGTTACCAGAGAGGGAGGCATTTGAAATCATATAACATGTCATTTTTTTCGAGGACTTAACTATTTAATTTGTGCTGTAACAATGATCGTTAAAGATAATCTGTATACTAAGGTTGACACTGATCGGCATGCTACATCCTTAAACTGTTTCAGATGTCTGTTACTAGCGCCAATAACATGATGCTCTTTATTATCGTGCTGCCTCTACAACTTCTCTCGAACTTTTTTTGTTGTCCTACCTATTAATTTTTACCATCTCTGCTTCTCAAAAGAAAAGCCATATCGCAAATGCTAAAGATACTTTCAGTCGGCTTGTCACACAGCAATATTTAAGCATCTCAGTATGTAACACACTATAAGGCTTTGGTACAGGTGACATGTAGCTAGGATTCTGAACGGACTCCAGTCCCGATTGCTTTATCGGATGTGGCCTCACGCTCAATGATGCTTGGGAAATCTTGTAACATTGCAAATATTGTCTTTAGTACACAAGTACACGCGCACACACAGGCACAAACGTATGTATACACACACACGCGCGCGTGCGCAATCGTTTTGCCATCCATTATCGCGTTGTGGTCTTAATTGTAAAGCACGCCATAGCTATAGAATATCCTACACAGTGAAGATCCCTATATTCTCTTTGGCTACGAGATCTGACGTATCCTACCTGCACCAGCTCAGTGAACGTGCCGCTCTCCATTTTGATTGTCAACCTTCCCCGCACAGACCAAGATACACATGAAGACTTCATCATCACGAAACAAGAGCATTCAAAAAGAAACATCGAAATCATATTTTCTCATTCTTTACTTAATTTCAGGCCTAAATTGTATTGCTGTGTGTTCGTTATTAGACAGTTGCATGTGCTCGTATATATGTAGCTATAGGTTATGTTAATAACATGAAGGAGAACATTTTTGGTTTATATATCTATATATATTTATATATGTAAATATATATATATTTCTATATATACATAGTAGTCTTGATTATCATACTAAAATATACATATTTTCTCGTTTAAGAATAACTGAATTCAAGGTTATATTGAAATGTGTATATTCTCGTATTAAATCCTCAGTATCCTAAAACAAGAATTACAGTTGTCTTTATAATCTCACAAATTAGCCTACATTAATGATAAAAAACATGTTTTGTATAATGCATTTTATTATATTTATTTTATAAACTTAAACTGAACCTCAACATCAAAGACAATGTTGACTAGGCCTACATAGTTAAGATTTAAGTTACTCCAATACACATATTATGTAATTAATTTAGTTAGTTTTAGTTTTATTTGTGAGGATCCCTTGGAGTTGTTCGCAGAGACTGCATACTGAGAATGAGGAGGGATTGTCCACTTCTTTACAGGGAATCAACAATAGAATTATCATGACAAAGGCCACTGGGATAGGCTCAAAGGTGGATTTCTAGAATTCAATCTTTCCATTCTAGGGAAACCAAAGGTAGTAAGTGACCATCTAAAAGAGGCGAAATGTTTTGGGCGAAAGTGAAGGGGGGAAAGGGAAATCTGTGGAGAGACTCATCGATCTATACTACAGTGGTTAGTATTGATCATATGCCACCTTTCTGAACCCAAGCGTTTGGAAGTTTCTCTGTTTATCAGGAAGAGTTTCTAAATACACGGATGTTCATAAACGTAAAACTAACGATTCTTGTTTTCTCATAACGTTGTTTGATTTAAACATTACACACACAGTTAATAAAAAACTACAATAAAAAATATTTACAAAACGATGTGGTTAAATAGCAAGCTCAATGAGAAGAGTATATACATATATATCACTAAGAGAAATAAAATACAAAATAAACATTAGGACTACAAACTATTACAAAAATATTACATGTAAGATATTTTTTATTGTTTCATGAACATGAATTTTCTGTTCTGTCTGTTTGGACCTGCATAGCGTAGACCTATAGGAGACACAGTATGAGAATCGTGCAACGCATACGTCCCAAACGCATTTCTTACAGTCAGGAGCCTCCTGTGATCTGATCTCAACTGTTTGTTTTATAGACCTACACATTTTAAACATAGGTCCCTTCAAACACCTAAACGTTATAAAAATGCAAAATGTAATGCTTTAACTTGTTAAATTCCACCCATACCGGCAGGTCTACTCAAACTAGTGGTTTGGAGGTGGCTATTGACACACACACACACTCAAACTTTGAGATCTTCGCTTATATTCTGTAACTATTTTAAATAGGCTACATGCCCACATGCTGTCGAGGTATTGTAAAATACCCCCAAATGTATTTCCTTTTGTATTAAAATGGTGTTATCAACTGTCATTTGTAGACTAGTGTTTTACACTGACAGTAGACTTACAGTCTCCAATCCCCTCAGGTCTCTCATCTCCCTCCGTCTCACTACTATCCTGGGACAATGCGTATTTTATCGAGCTAAATCTTAGTTTTTCATTAAAGGATTGAACATTCTCGGATTCTCACGAAAACCTCCTTTTACATATTTGTTTCCAAAAGTAGGTTATTATACATGCATGCAACTAGAGTTACTGAACTTATCGGTCTGTTACAGTTGGATGAAGCAGACTTATCAGATACATCATAGCTAAAATGTTATATTATTGTAAACGTAAGAATTGATGATCCCCATTTTATAGTGTACAAGAAGGATATTAAGCACCGTCTAACATTATAAGTGTTAGCTTTTTGCAACTACAAGACATGCATGTTGGTCTATTTTGCCTAATTTTATGCTTTAAATGTTCCGATCGGGTATTAATTGCTTATTACGTTTGCAAATATGCATATATGTTCTTAATAGAATTGTCAAGTTGTTATTCAGTCGTTTGTAATATAGCTTATTTACTACTTTAAGTAGCATTCACCGATTTCACACTAGTTAGACATCTAACCTATATCATCATAAGACGAGGCATTCATTTATAAAACAAAACTAAATATCAGGCTATTTACATGTCAATAGCACATTTGTGCATGTCTAGTCAAAGTTTCCTTATGCACAATGCTTAATTTTTTACATAAACGCTAAATTGGTTACTTGTTTTTTCCCGTACTGTTCAACGGTAGTCTATCATAAATATATTGAGTTATGTCCATAAGTAGTAGCCTAGCCTATAATTAGCCTACATTTCAAAAGTATCCAAACTCCTTCATTCAGTTTTACTACAAATCAAAGTGACAATATATGAACATGTAATGATGAATATAAATGCTATTATTGAGTTTAAATAAAAATATGTTAATTCTAAGAAATATAAAAGCGTTATAAGGTAAAACAAAAACAAAAAAGAACGGACAAAATGCTGCGAAGTGCGGGGCATTGGGTTCTCTGCTTCGGTAGTAGCGTCTACTCCAGTAGGCTATTAACTTTCGCTGTCTTCCTTCTAATCAAACTCTTACTTTCCGCTGTACTTAATTCCATATTTTCAATTCCTGATCATTACTTTCCTCTTTTTCTTCTTCCATCTATCCATCCATCCCTCCCTCCTCTTTCTCCCTCCCTCCCTCTTTCTCTCTCCCTAGCTCTCTCCTTTACTGAATCTTATTGATCCAGAAGGTGGCTAATTAGCCCTTCCCGTCGTGCCTGTGTAATGAAGCACATGCGCACTGAATTAATCACAGCCATTTTTTGCAGGAAACTAATTAGCAGGAATAAAGATCCAAAGAGTTTTTTTCTTTTCAATCATCAGATCTCACTTTCACCTCTTCCTCGCTCCCTCTAACACAAGACTCATCGCCTGCTTTGCATCCAAATTATTTTTATATTGCCTTTACAACTATAATACTTGTTTTTTTACACTCCGCAACAACAATGATCTTGCTTTTGCCATCCTAAACGCAAACTGACCAAAAGGGACTGCCTTGATGGGATCTTTAGCCAAATCGTCTCAATACTGGATTAAAAAGCAAGGATCGCAAAGCGGCAGCGAAAAATTGTAAGTTACAACTTTGCGTTTCTCTGTTCTTTCTCTCTATGTTTCTACGATTCGATTATTTTCACTTTTAGTAGAAGGCTAACCGAAGGGTTCTCATATTATCCAGATACGCACCGATCTTCGCTAGTCTCATATTCTGAGAAATGACAGGCGATTACAACTTATATTCATGCAAGTAGTTTTGTTTATTTTCGTTTTTATTCGTATCATTACCTGTGTTTACATCTGCGTTCGTCTTCGTTCTCCTCATGACTGGAAGAAAAGAAATGAGCAAGACAGCGATTCCTCTGCAAGCAGTAGACCACAAAAAAACATGGATTTAAAAACAAATTTGTGCTTTTCGATGGAATCAGGAAAGATAGAGAATGCTTATGGGTGTCAAGGGACATATTTTGAGGAGAATTACGAGCGGAAAGGTTTACATTCAGCCTACGGAGGGTAGCGGGAGCACCACACGAGCGTAGCCAGGAAAGAAGCACATTAGTCCAGCTTGTGGGTCCGAGCACGTCCGGCGAAAGAGAAACACCGCCTGCGTTGTTTTTTTTGACAGATATCAGTTGGTCGGTCCGCTGTTTTCAGCACCATGACAGCTTGATAAAAATCCTTTATGTTAAACACACATTTTCACTTTCCGATCCGATTCTTTGATTTGTAAGCTATTTCCCTCCGCCCCGCTTTACGTCCCAGTTCCTCTACTTTTCTTTCTCCCCACTTTGTCCATCTTTTTCTTTTATTTTCATTCCTGTTTGATTCTTTGATGCAATGTTAAAGTCGATTCTTGCTGATTCCCTGACGGAGTCACATGCAAATCGATCGGTATGTGTGTGTGTGTGTTTTGTGAGTGTGTGTGTTTAAAAACGGAGCCCCGGGTCTCCTTCATGACAAGAGCGGATCAGTAAGACCTCGGGTACGGGAGAGCCCATAGCCGAAGAAGAGTTGAGCTGCGGGTTGCATGAAAAGAATAGAATGGTGATGCGAGCAGAGAAAGGGGATTTACAGAGTAGGTATGCTATCCGACGAGACAGATGACAGCTCGTATGGATTTTTGTAGAATAGGCTAAGTAAGAGCAAGAATATAACATTTCATTCCCACTGGATAGGTTTACCCACAGGCTACTACAGAACAAACACTAATAAGCTTTAGCAGACACAGAAAGAAAACATTATCAATTAAAAACCCAAAGCTTTTATGTAATCGTATTGTATTAACTTATTGTTTTAGCGTAATAATAATCGTATTACGAATGTTTAGTACGCTTAAAAACTATCAATTTCTTCTTAAAACAAACAAAACAGATTCTAAATCAACTTTTGATGTAATACTTTCGGAAAAAATCTAATATCATTAACGACGGATTGTTCGCAAAAAATATAACCAGACTAATTCACAAAAAAAGATCTAAACATATCCCAAATGTTAATTGATACGAGACACGACACGGGGACTATAGACCTGAGTGAGCATAACTAGTCACTCCGAGAAGGACATACAGACAGGAAAAAGCGGAAATGCTTGTGCTCTCGGCGTTAAGGACCCAGAAAGCGGTGAAAAAATATGTCCAGAAAGAAGGCCTACAGAAAAAATAAAACATGTAGATGAAATGGAAGACTATCGAAGAAAGGTGGAAAGAATGAAGAAGACCGACGAGTTTTCGCGACAGAGAGACGAAAGGCGTTTTGCGAGCTAAGGCAAGGGAAGGGATGTGCTGGGTTGGGGGAGAAAGAGGGGGAGGTTGAGAGGCTGGGGGTCAGACGGCAAGAAACAGGGGAGCAGGGGTCACCGAGTGAGTGTAAGAGAGATACAAAAGAAAGAAGGAAAAACCCTACACAAACAACCGTAGGAAGGCAGTGTGTGGGAGAGACTGAGGGAAAGGAGAGGTGTGGGGGTAATGTTGAGGGGTCACACAAAGCATAGCACTGAGATGTTGGGTCAGCAAGTGCAAGATAAAACAATTATGCCTCCAGTTTGTTAAACTGTTGAGAAACTGTACAAATGTTTCTCTGGCTGTCTAGAATGAAGCGAAATATATAATTGTGGGGTTTGAATACTCTGCGAGGGGAGAGATAGACAGAAAAGGGAGGGAGAGAGGATGGATGGGGGAGGAGAGGGATAGAACAGGTCAGATAGCCATGGGCCATGAAGAAGGAATCAGGGAAGAGGTCAGAAAAACAGATACTAAGACCTTTCAGACTTGTCCCAACTGGAGGGGCCAGCAGTCCCGTGTGGTGAACTCCGACCGGCCGGGGGCCCGTGTCGGCTGCTGGGAGAGTGGGGAACCCTGACAACCTAGCGGGCGCGGGAGGCTTTTTGTCACTTTAGAGAACATAATAAATGCTTTCTTTTTTTAATTCATTATTCATAGATTTTAGGAGGGAGCATGTGGAGGGGTTTTGGGCCTGTGTGTGTTGTGTGTGTGTGTGTACCTGTGTGTGTTGTGTGTTGTGTGTGTACCTGTGTGTGTTGTGTGTGTGTGTACCTGTGTGTGTTGTGTGTTGTGTGTGTGTGTGTACCTCTACTATATCGATGTGGATTACAGATGGGTGATGGAAACAGGGAATATAGCCTAGTACAGGTGATGTGCCAGGACCTCCTCTAATCCCCCTCCCTCCTCGCTCCTGCCTGTCCTCCTCTGTTACAAAACAAAGACAGCCATTCTACCGAGTGTCATCTCAGTTGCTCCTCGAAGGCTCTTGCCTTTCAAATAATTAAAACCTTTTGTCAAACCTTTAGATTGCTAAAATAACTACAATTCACTAACTGTAAGAGGATGTTGATACCTTTTGATATTTAAAATATATTTATACATCGAATGTGTAGTATAATTTCTAGCATGTATAAATAAGATTATTTTACCAGCTCAGGTATGAGATTCTGTTGATTTTAAGGTGCCTTTTGATTTATTGTATTGTATTAGAATCGTGGAATTGTCAGATTAACTAGTTGGTTTTCTCACCATTCTGTGGATTGTATT
Organism: Novumbra hubbsi; assembly: GCA_016801125.1. NCBI lineage: Eukaryota > Metazoa > Chordata > Actinopteri > Esociformes > Umbridae > Novumbra > Novumbra hubbsi. The sequence continues at coordinate 3,664 of JACXGK010006866.1, read as the reverse complement.
TAAGGGGATTGGATTAGAGATTTCACAAGGGACTTTTTTAATAGTACAGTGCACTGAAACTCCTGGTTGATACTAGACTTTGATTTAAAAAAATGATTTGTAATGGCCGTTGTTGTGTATGTGCAGTGTTCCATTATTCTTGACAGGACAAATACAGAGTTATTGCATGTCCCTGATCTTATACACATTTTGTTGTTCTTATTACATTATTGTTCAGAATTTACATTATTATTTTGTGCTTGTTTTACATTTTATCAGTTACCATTTGTTTAGTATGGAAATATAACAATAGTTATTTCATAGATATATTGATCAAAGCAAATATTTTGGGTAGAATTGATAAATGTTGTCCGTTCACTGTTACTGTGTTAATTGATGTTGTTAAAACATAAAGGAGCAACAGAATTTGAACAGTGTGCCTGATTACAGTAAATAAACATCAGCATATTTACCTGAAGGCTCTCACGTTTTAGGTGTAGAATAGGTGTAGAATTTGTTATGGAAACATAACTGATGCACTTAATAACATTAACTAATTGTTTTATGATCATCAATAGTATTATCAAGCTATTATCAAGATGAATACTATTGAAAGTAATTAATATAACTCAAGTGTCAAGCACATAAATATAATAGTTATGGTTGATCTTTTTTCTATGCTAAGTGGTGAGACTAGGGGTTTGAGTCAAGATTCCTTTCTCAGTGGTTGTCTGTAGATGACACCATGTTGGTCTCTCTGCCATGCTACCTGTCTGTTGGCCCTCTATCTGCTTCCATTGTGCCTGTTGGCCCTCTATCTACCTGCCTGTTGGCCCTGTATCTGCTTCCATTGTGTCTGTTGGCCCTCTATCTACCTGCCTGTTGGCCCTCTATCTGCTTCCATTGTGCATTGGATTACTACTGTCTATGACACTGCCTGTGTTGCTCCTGTCTGGGTGTGTGATTGGAGGGTAACGGAAATATGGGGTGTAGTAGAGATGAAATATAGAGGAGGGTGGTGACGGACATAGTTACGGGGTAATGCAGGGGAAAGAGAATGTCTGGGGACCCCTCCCTCATTCCCTCCCACCCTCTTGCCAAGACTGGCAGCACCCCTAGAGAAGCCATGTTATGTCCCTGTTTAGAAAGCACCGTCTATGGGCCAACTCCACGCCGCTAAGGGCAGGAGACCCACGTACTAGCATCATATATTCCCATACTGCTGGTCACGTTGCCAAACCATATCCCAGCAGGATTCATATTTTCTTCCTTCCAGAAATGTTTACCTGTGATGATGACTAATATATTGATATTTAGTAAATACTTTCATTTATGATTTTATAAGTTTATAGTTATTAGCAGTTAATAGTGAATCGTTATTAGTAATTAACTATTACCATTTTAATTATTACTACTAGTGCTACTACTACTAAAAATAATAAAATATTAAACATACTAATTATTAGTATTGTTATGTGCATGATTTTTCTATTGCAATTATAGCTTTTGTTGAATTATTTGCAATGAGAAATAATTTTCCAGTGAAGTGACATGCTCTAAGGTTGAGGATAGTCTTTTTATACACTTGTTTGTGTCGAGTGGTTTTCCATTGATATCAGCGGAGAGGGGAAAAGGAACAGTGTCTCCCTCCTCCATTTGCTCCGGGGCTGTGTGTGGAAACGAGGTTAGCAGGACCAGTAGCTCTGATTACAGATGAAGGTTTTGAATACGCGAGCTTGTGCAGCCCGGACCAGTTCTTCCAGTTGTCCTGTGGCCCAGACAAGTGGCCCACGTGTCAGCCATGCCATTAACCAGAGGTCTGGGGGGGGCTTGTGTGGGCAGTGGATGGCGACGATATTCAGGTGTGTGTGTGTTTTGTGTGTGCGTGTGTGTGTGTGTGCGTGGGTGTGTGTGTGTGTGTGTACGTGCGTTTTACCTTGTCTCGGCTCCTAGCAATCCCTAATGGCACGAGGGCTCCTTTATAACAGCAGCAAACCCCTTTTCAGTTCCCTGTTCCCTTTCCTCCTCGTGAGCTGTACCTCTCTCTGTCATTCTTTTATCTCCTTCGAGTCAAGTTGGCAGGAATGTCTGTGGTTAGCTGTTTCACAATGTGTTATCCTGTTGAAAATCTGACAATCATTGTGGTGGGGTAGATGTTGACGATTGGGAAGGTGTGCAAATGTACTGTACGTCTGAGTGCATGTTTGTGTGTTAGCTGTATTTGTGTGAATGTGTGCTTTTTTTTTTTGCAAGTACAATTTTTTAGTTTGAGGCGTATAATGTCTTGTCCTAAATTTGATCTTCCTAATATGCTGACAAACCCATTGTGGATATTTCTGCTGTGCCTCCTGTTTGTGTACGCTGTTCTGTGTTATCCTTGACACGTCTTTAACATGCAAAACAACGCTGATGGGTTTCATTTGGTAATACGTCTGAACTTGAGAACAAGGCAAGGTACAGCGGTGCCATCAGCCACAGGCTGATGTGTTGGAGGGAGATATAGGGAGGTATAGGGAGTGGTTCCTATAGGCTCGTCTCTTCTCCGTTTTCCTCCCATCAGGACCTTATTAAGTAGCCATAGTGGGCCTTCCTCGTTGGCCACTCGCCCTCCTTTGTCCTTCATGTAGCATTACATAAAAAGTAGCAGCTGGTATGAATGGCTTGTGAGTTCGGCCTTGTAGGCTTCTATTAGCATCCATAGCCTTTAGCAACAAACGTATTTGCATCCAAATGCTATAACGGTAATTGAAAGTGACTACTACGTTTCTGAAAACAAATACAGATGTTTAAAGCCTGCCACATGTGGAACTATGTGAATACATGTCTACCATGAGGCACACTTCTCAATCAGCATAATTAGCAATTAAAAATCCCCTTGGCCCTGCACGTTATCCACCGAAGCTGTGTAGTCTATTCTCTATGTTATGGATAGGGATTTATAACAGTCATTTCTGAGTGTTCCATATTCATTCGGAAAGCGGTGATAAGATGAACTGAAGCAGTGGCAGCCCCTGTGGATGAGCCCCTGTGGATGAGCCCCTGTGGATGAGTGGTGCTGGTAGCTGGCTGAGTAGCAGGGGGTCCTGCTGTCTACGTGTTATGGTCCGGCAGACTCTGGTCCAGTGGGGCTGCGTCCGGGATGCGATTCAGACAGGAGCTGGAACGGCACAGCCACGGTTAGGGCAGCGGTAACGTAGCGGCACAGGCGCGGTTAGGGCAGCGGTAACGTAGCGGCACAGGCGCGGTTAGGGCAGCGGTAACGTAGCGGCACAGGCGCGGTTAGGGCAGCGGTAACGTAGCGGCACAGCCACGGTTAGGGCAGCGGTAACGTGGTGGCACAGCCACGGTTAGGGCAGCGGTAACGTAGTGGCTATGACCTTGTTTCATCCCGGGGACCCCTGCTAGCCGTAGCCCCACCCCCATGTAGCAGAGTGTGTGGCAGGCGTATGTACCTTGCGTGGCTACAAAGCTGTTCGAGAGAGGCCTGGCCTACCCCTCTCCCTCCGGGGCAGCCCGGCCTACCCCTCTCCCTCCGGGGCAGCCCGGCCTACCCCTCTCCCTCCGGGGCAGCCTACCCCTCTCCCTCCGGGGCAGCCTGGCCTACCCCTCTCCCTCCGGGGCAGCCTGGCCTACCCCTCTCCCTCCGGGGCAGCCTACCCCTCTCCCTCCGGGGCAGCCTACCCCT
>JACXGK010006865.1:0-27253 GCA_016801125.1 Novumbra hubbsi | reverse complement strand
CCGCACCTGTCCCTCATCAGTCAATCACGGTTCCTACATAGGTTCCCTGTTCCCATTCCCCTGTGTCAGTACAAACACAATACTTCGCTAGTTTGCTAGACGACGTATGTTTATTGACTTCACGCGTTTCATCGCAGCCTTTAAGCCTTCGAGCTTAGTATCACCGTGCTTAGTTACAATACGTATATATATATATATACATAGGTCTCCACCTATACCCCTGGACTTAAATGAGCCCGGCTCATCGATAGGGGTACACTGCCTACCACCTCGTTAACAGCAGGAACAGACAGTGGAATCCTCTCGGGAGTTGTTCACTCAAGTTGCGCAATTGGATCTACCTTTACGCTCTGTTCACAACGCTACCCTTACATCCATTGACTTAGCTTGCTATTTTCTGGCTTCTTTTCAGAATACAATAAGACCACAACACGAATGTAGACTTTCAATTTCCTCACCGGAGAGAATTTGCCAGCCCTAACATTAGCTAATTTACCACCAGTGTTTCCATTTTGCACTATAACAAATAAGGGTCACGCAAATCGAAAGGTTACCAAAACATTCCTGTTGGTTGTGTAAAGATCCAGTTCCATTGGAAGGATGGAGAGAGAAGAAACAGGGGAGAAGTGCTGATTGAAGGTCAGGGCCTGGCTGTAAGCTGTCAGGTGGCCAACTGCTGGTCCAGATGTGTGGGTTTAGGGCTTAGAATAACCACTGGCTGACCTGCAAAACTTTAGGAGTTTGGTCTCAATTACCACGGTACCTCTGACAGTCAATGATGACAATGAAAGTAAAGGGGAAAAAGAGGGTTGACTGCAGACAGAAGTGGCAGCCGTGACAAGGGTTGACGTCTGACTGGGCAATAGCCAATGCCACTTGGATTATGGTAGCAAAGCTGGAGTGTCCGCCCGCATGTTATGGATGTCAAGCTGCTAAGTGAGCGCCTCTTCCTGCACCTTCCGACGGCGACACACTGGGCTCAAACCAGTGGTCCTCTTGCTCACAACACAAGGGACCACCCTTCTTGCCTACATGACACCAGCAACAGCGCACTGAGCTCCCGTCAAGAGGTTTGAGACAGGTGAGAATGAATAAAGTGGATCCAGGGGGAAGCATTTCATGGCAGTATAGTTGTTTTCAACCTACGCATTTGCTTCACTGTTGAGTCAGTGGTCATTATTGGTTCCCGAAAAGATATGATGTGACATACATAGAAGCAATTTAATGTGCTTTACGTAGAATGAGAAATAATACAAATTAAATAAAAACATAACTGGTGGATTCCATGAGGAAGCAAAGTGTGGTTAAGATCAAGCACTCAGTCATAGGCACGTGAAAAGAGTTTTTAACCTGGATTTAAAAATGGATACGCTTGGGTACGTCTAAAATCTTCTGGTAGTTTATTCTAGTTGTATGCAGCATATCTGCTAAATGCAGCTTGGCCATGTTTTGTTTGGGCTCTGGGCTCTACTAGCTGACCTAGGTTTATGATCTAAAAGACCTGCTAGGTTCATATTTGGGCCTAAACCATTCAGTGATTTAAAGACTCAAAGCCCCACTTCAAATTATATTCTGTAACCGACTGGAAGCCATGAGACTTGAACACTGGGATGATGTGCTCTGTTCTCTTGGTCCTGGTTAACATTCTAGCAGCAGCATTCTAAATGAGCTGCAGCTGTTTTACAGTCTTTTGGGGAGTCTAGTTAAAAGCCCATTACGGTAGTCAACCCTACTGAAGATAAAAGCATGGGTGAGCTTCTCTTAGTCCTTTTGGGACTCCAAGCTCTTGATTCTGGCTATATTTTTAAGAGGATAGAGTGCTGTTTTGGTGACCGCTTTGATATGACTGGTGAATTTGACATCTAATCAGAACACCAAGATTACACAGAAGATTACACACTTGGTCCCTAGAAGTAATAGAACAATGCAAGGTTACAACCCAATCCATATTTGATCTAAAGTCTTGAAATCCAGTATGTACATTAACAGTCAAGTGTTTACACTACATTTACATTTTTCAAATGTTTATTGAAAATCACACAGTTTAATGTCTTAATGCACTCTGAAAAACATTGAACAAATAATCAGTTGGAGAAAAAAAAGAAATACCCAGAATAATTTTTTTTTGGCATAATTTAATCAAAATAGGAATCTACTCATTAAAGTGGAGAATTCTTTCAAGAATGGAAATCAAATAATATTCAGAAAGTCCTTCCCAACTCCTTTGAAAGAATTCTCACAAATGTGTTGCCATTTATTTGCTTTGCTTTCACCCTTCCGCTCAGTTCATCCCAAGCCACCTTGATGGGCTTGAATTCTGGAGACTGTGCTAGCCATTCCATGTTTTGAAGCCTACTGTCCAATGTTAATAAAAGTGAGTAAAAATTTAGTGAATTATATGTTTTGCCATGGAGATTTAGAGTTTGTATTGTCTTGATAAAATAAGCAAGGCCTTCCCTGACAATGTTGTTGATGGATGGCAGCATAAGTTGCTCCAAAACCTTTATATATTGTTCAGCATGTGCAAGTCACTCATGTCGTGTGCACTAATACACCCCCATACCATCACTGATGCTGTTTTTTTAACTGCACACAAACAAGAAGCCGGACTGTAATAGTCTATTACATTTTAAGTATTTCAAACCCTTTTTATCAATATTTTAACATTGGTTTTTCATATAAACTTAAATTGAACATTTAACTGAGTTATTCTCGATAAATCTGTCAATGAATAACTCAAAGTGACTTTAAAGGGTCAACCACCCAACCAGGTTTTACAATAGACAGAGCTGTGGATGCTAGAAGAGTGAAGAGACAAAGATAGGAAGCAGAATCTGACACTGGGAATATCCAGCTATTATTTGAACTCACAGTGTATCTGACTGAGGCACTAGGCTAATGTCTCCCTACTACTGGCCACCCGCCATTATCGGCTGTTGTGGTGGGAGAACAAAGTTCAAACTGTAAATGCAATAGAAAACAACGGTACATGTCAGCCAGCCCATCACCCTTTCACTATTGAAAAGATTGTGTGTAAAAATGTTTATAAGATGTAATTATAAAGTTTCAAATTGTGAAATTTGACTTGCATGACAGAACAGACATTTAATATCAAAATGATCTTTCTTTTTTTTACGGTACAGAAGAAAGGTAGCTACAACTTTTTTGTAGACACTTTAGGGAAGATATTGATCTGTCAAAAAAGTTAATGTAATCAAAAATAAAAAAAATACGTTGGCTGATAGTTGGGGAAGGTGGCTGATGATGGGGGTTGTTTTTTTAGCTACGTTGCTAAGCAACTAGCTGAAAATATTAATATTTCCACTGACATTTCAGAAACCATCATTAATGAAATGCTAGTTAACATTTGCATGTCACTAATAATCACTAACCATTGGAGACTTGATCAAATGATCATTCGGTACAAGAAGACATATTTTGAAACTACGTTTGGCTATGCTGATAATAGAGAGTTCTACACATTGTCTTCATGGAAAATATGTATTTATTGTAACGCATAAGCTCAGCCTGTGTTTATAACTGTATGTGAACTTTGAGTGGATTGGATATTCTGTCTACTTGTTGTCTAACACCCGTTAACCAAATGCAATTCCGATTGGCTGCATTGCTTTGTTAGGAGGTAATGTGGGATTTAATTGGAAGTTGATAAAGACAACCACAATGGCTCTCTCCCAGTGTCTTGCTCTATCAACTCAGCTACATGGATGGAACCATGGAGTCTGCTTGAAATCCTTTGGTCTTTAGCAACGAAAACAAATCATTTGCTCATTATAAAGCAATTGCATTATTGATTTGAATTACACCAACATTTTCCAGAGCCAATGGAGTAAAATGGTAAAAGCTCCAGCACAATAAAAAGTAAGAAAATAGAGTTTGAATTACATACAGTACTGGTCAGTACTCAGTCCTCAACAAAGCTATGTTGGGCGACCCTGGTTCAACAGCAGCGACAAAACATAAACGCCTGATAAGATAATGAGGGATCACTTCGGCTGCTCAACGCTTCAGTATCTCTTTGTCTTACACAAATCTCTTTGCCTAATCGAGAGACAGAGCCATGGAGATAAGGAACTTGTAAACCATTGTGTGCATGTGTCTTTGTGTGTCCAGTGCTCACTGAAGTGGTCTGTGTATGTTGAGTACAAAGGGGAGTCTGTGTGTTTGTATTTGTTAGCAGTCTTGTTGTCCCCAAGGTGGACTACCTCCAATCCACCCTGTTATTTCCCCACTTGTCCTCACACACACACACTTACAAACACACACACACACACGCTCACACGCACACACACAAACACACTTGGCTCACACACACATACACACACTTGGCTCACACACATTCAAACACCATACTGGCTGGGTTGCTTGCTCTCCCTGGAGGAGGACCTATTGATCAGGAAGGCATCTCCCTAATTAGGCCTGAACCAAGAGAGTGAGAGAGGGAGCAGGGGGTTGTTGTGGAGGATGCGGGAGGGACACAGAGGGACTTGGAAAGGGGAGAAGGTGGGCCAGTCAACATCTTCCTGTTACACGAGAAGAAAGAAGCCGAGGGAGGAGACGAGGTGGAAGGTAAGTAGGAAGGCTGCAGATGAAGTAATTTACTGTACTTTTGTACATCTGCAGCTGCATCTGTAATCCTGATAAAGACACTTGCATGATGAAATCAAGTTATAGCGATAGAAAGCCAAACAGATGGATTTGAGCATGGGAAATAGATAGAAAGTGGGAAATAGATAGATAAATAGATAGGGATATAAACAGACAGATAAAGGAATAAAAAGTAAAATAGATAGACAGAGATATAAACAGACAGATTGATAGATAGATAGATAGATAGATAGATAGAATCGAGGTATAAAGATACAAATAAAGGTATAAACAAATTGGTAGATATAGGTGTAAACAGACAGGTAGATTGAGGTACACACAGATAGGTAGATAGAGATATAAACAGATAGGTAGATAGAGATATAAACAGATAGGTAGATAGAGGTATACACAGATAGGTAGATAGAGGTAGAGAATCCTTTGCTCCAGTCATTTGTTTTCTGAAGCATTTAAGAATATGGAAAACAAAAGCAACACTGCTATTTCATTCCAATCACCTATGGGCTTCTAAATACACCTGGGATTCAATTAAAAGATGCAATTAACTTGTCCACAGTTTCCCATCCCCCATTTCTTCATACCCTGCAGCTAGACAACAGGAGTGACTTAGGAGGCGATATGTTTTGTAGAGTACATATACCGAGCCAGAGTCATCCTTCTGCTATGCTGCTCAACTTTTTGTAATCTCACCAGGGAATGGATCCATCCCCGTCACATTCGGTGGGTTTTTAAATAGACACCTGGGAGAAGTCAGGGCAACATACCATCCCTGCTCATTATGCATAGTCTTACATCTACAGGGAAACATGCTGTATAATAAAAAAATATATATGGATAGAAGCATAGGCTTATTTTTCCCATTTTGTACTGCAGAGTGCATTGCTTCTACACAGATTTGTATACAAAGTCTGTCTCCAAAACATATTCCTCCCTCCAGAGTCTGTGTGTGTGTGTGTCAGTTTGTGTGTACCAAACAGAATCAATTTGGATGTAGACTCGTAATGCATGTCTCCATGGTGTCTGTGTGTCTGACATGATGAGTCTGATTGAGCTTGTTTTGTTGTGTGTTGTGTTTAAAGTGTGCCTGATTTGCTGTTTCCAAGACACCCCCCCCCTCCCCCCCTTCATGTCAGTGCCACTCTTCAATCTCACCAATTGCATGTGAGATGCTCATCATGTGCACTGTCCCACTTTGAAACAGCCAGCAAGCAACGAACCCTAAATAAATCTCATAAGATAAAGCTTCACAACGTGTAGCTGAACATCAGAGCTCCCAGTCTCTAGGTAGCTTTACCCCAGTGGATCTCAAACACAGACACTGGAGCATCACCCACCGCCCTGCCTGATCAAAAAGGTGTATCATGCATCTCAAAGGTTAAATTAGATGGAGAATTAACTAAGCTTTTCTACAGAGCCTCGTATGTTGTTGGTAAGATATTGATGGAAACGTGAAGTGAGACGGACACATTCGGTAACACGATTTCCGTACAAACGGCACCTTGGGAAGGGGATCCAGAATAAAGAGGTTATAAAAAAATATCATTCTCTCGTGGAACCTGGGATAAGTTTGATTGCATTAGAAATGGCACCTCATGCATTACTTATGAGAAGGGCCTTCAGACGAACGCGTGAAAAATTGGTCTCGTACTCCTCTCCAGCTACGGTCATACTGGCAGGAACACGTCACACTAGGAGAGTGATGTACAGCAGAACGGCTGGGATCATACAGGCCGTGTGTGTAGTACTGCGCCGATCCCGTCAGTGTCTCACCCCCACCAGGTACTAGAGCCGGGAGAATGTGAGAACGTGCCTCACAACAGTGGCAGCTGGGAGGGCCAGACCCGACCCTTCCACAACTGCCTCTCAGGAACGCCGATCTGGTCGGCTCTAAAGGAGACCGGACTCCCAGAAGCGAGTTACATTTCGCGAGATAGTGACAGTAAATGTGCTCTCCCTCGTGTCTCATTCCAGGCTGTGGTGAGGACCCGTAGGAGGACAGCTGTTCAGAGAGCCCGACGGATCTCGCCGAGAGCCGCTAAGAACCACTAGAGTGGTCTTGAGTTCCCTGTTGGTTTTCCCGTCTCTTCAGAGACTATCGCAGTCCCTCTCTGTGCCCTGATATAACAGCTATAGTACACAGAGGTTCCCAAATGTATAGTCACCTCTTTGTTCATGTAATGCTTCATTTGTTCTTAAGTCTTTTGATATATGCGTTTGTTCGTGTGTCAGAAGTTTGAAGTTGACAAGAATGAAAACATAATGGATTATTTACTTATTCCCACAATATGAACGAAATGGTGTCAATGTGGTACTATAAACAGCGTGGAGAAGAGAAAGAAAAACAGAGAGTTGTTTGAGGTCTGACTCAATATTGTAGCTAAGCATAGACCTAGTCCATAGATGTTGATGTTGCTGTTTCCACCGTATGTGATATTATCAAACCCATGCCACTGTAGCAAATGATGAAACCAGTGTCAGAAAGCTGGGTTTCCTTCAATGGTTTTGGGGGTTTCAGCAAAACAGTTACCCCAAAGAACCTTAAAAATGCACCCAGGAATGTTTCAAGACAAACCCTGGAATGTTCTAAAGTAACCTGCAATGAGCCCCGAAAACAACTTACACGAACTAAGATCAATGCAAAAACTGAACATTTTAAATCTGTATTGCTTGACAGGTTAATTACGTGACACGTCAATTAGGAGCCTATATTCCAACTAAACAAGTTACTTCCTTTGATTGGTCCTTTTCTTTATAATGTTGAACATTATAAATTGCCTTCCCCAAATCATTGGGACACTGTAAAATGTAAAGAAAACAGAATGCAAGGATGTGTAAATTAATTAAACCCAATATTATGTAAAAACAAATAGTACAAATACATCATTGTTGTTTAGTAAACAACATATAACGACTTGAATTTTATTGCCAGCTACGTGTTTTAAAAAACCGGGACAGGGGAACAAAAGACTGCAAATGTTGTGGAACATCTTATAATTACCTAGGTTAATTGGCAACAGGTCAGTAACACAATCGAGTAAAAAATGAGCATCTCAAAGAGGATGAGAAATAAATATGGGGAGGGTTCACCCCTGTGTGAAAGACTGCACAGGCAAATAGTACAACAATTTAAGAACAGTGATTCTCAACATCAAATTGCAACGAGTTGGGGATCTCATTATCTACAGTCTATTATATCATAAAAAGATTTGTTGAATCAGAAGAAATTTCTGTACAGGCAAAAGAACAAATGCCTTAATGGCCTCAGACGGCACTGCATTAAAAACACACAATTCTATAGTGGAAATTGCTGCTTGAAGTGCAGACCTTTGAAACCATTGAAAACATCTGGCACATTATGCCAGAGACTCCAAACTGTTGAGCAGCTTAAATCCTATAACAAGCAAGAATGGGAAAACATTTCACTTCCAACATTAGAGCAGTTGGACTCCTCAGTTCCCAAACGCTTACAGAGTGTTGTTAAAAGAAGAGGTGATGCAACACAGTGGTAAACAAGCCCCTGTCCCAACTTTTATAAAATGATTTGCTGGCATCAAAGCCAAATGGGCATGTATTTTTCCAAAAACAATCACATTTCTCAGTTTCAACATATTCGTACTATTTTAAATATAATGTAGGAATACATGTTGGGCACATCATTGCAATCTGTAATGTTTGCATTTCTCGCAGCATCCCGACTTTTTAAGAAACAGGGTTGTACATCGAACTCAATGAAAGTTGCGGTTATAAAGCCTTTTTTTTAACCCAGACATTCGTCTAGATAAGTTAAATATCCATTAGCAAGCCTCATGCTCCTCTCAATAGCGTAAGAAAAAGTGATTTTCCCTGTAATTCACTTCAGACAAATAATTGTTAACAAATGCTCTAGTCCAGTTTAAGACCCCAGTTTATATCTAATACTGTACCCGTGGAGGTGGTAAGTGACCTTTTAATGGAGTAAAATCAAGGCTCTGCTTCTGTCCTTGTGCTATTTGACCTTAATGCTTACTTCAACACCAATGATCACTGTTCTTTTTCAGGGATTAGAAACCCATACATTATTAGCTGGTTTAGATTTTTGAGGAATATATAAGTTTGTGTGGACCAATATTTTCCCTGTTGTTAGCATGCTGGCGCTGTCCCACCAGTGTCAGTCGCTAGCAAGGACTCAAGGAAATGTGTGCTGATGCTAACACCTGGACCCCAGCCATTCCTCCACTATATACACTGTCCCAGGGGAACCCAAGACATACTCCAGCAAGTGGCACTGTCAAGGCTTGTACCTAGATATTGGGTAATACCTAAACACACCAGTGTACTTCCTTAAGCATTACCAATTAACAATGTGTTGACAGAAAAACTGTTACTTGTTTACACTATATAATCTTATATCCACAGCTACATATAATCCTGGAGCACTGAGACAAGCCGAGAAAGATCGAGCCAGATATGTCAGGTCTTAGACAATCCCTTTAGAGATACTAACAAGCGAGAATATCAAAGTAGGGAGTGGTAGGGTTTGACGTCTCTCCTGTCAGCAGCTGAGATGGAAGTCTGCGTTTGAAATCGAAGGTAACCTTGCGCAGTAGAACAGTGACTATGGGGGTGATCTTTCAGTATCTGTGTGTGTGTGTGTGTTGGTCTGGTAGAGGAGGAGGGGAAAGGACCTCGGTGTTGACTGCCTCTTCTCCAACTCTCATGCAACATTAATGGCCTCCATCGATTGTTGCTGTCCTTCACTGGGGAGATGGGACACAGACACATGTACACAGACACACACGCACGCACACCCCTACACATCATCATCTCCTTTCTCTCCCTCCCTAACATAATGCACCAGGTCTGTGCAACAAAGTGCTATGGCATCCTCAGGTTCCACTGTCCAACAATCTAAAGGCATATTCGATAACCTTGTAATGTTTCTGACCAAAGGTGGGAGGTATAGAAATGTCATACTTATGGCTACTTCTCCCGTTTTTTCCGTCCTGTCTCTCCAAGATGGAACAGGTTCTATGGCCAAGCGCTGATAAGTTGACCGGCTCCCTTCCTCCCGGGGAGTGAATGCTGGGTGTGTGCGTGTGTTTGTTCATGTATGTGTGCACGTGTTTGCTTATACATGTTTGAGCCATATTCTTCATACTGTGTACAGTAGGTGCTTCATGACCCATTGTCCCCTCACATTGAATTGAGTTGAGCCTAAAATTAAATGTTACTTGTAAACAAAAAAAATTCTTACCTTTAGCCAGACGCAGAATGACAGGAAACAACATCCACCAAAACACCCGAGGAGGAAGAGGAAAGGAAGGGAGAAAACAAGAAAAAACGTTTACTTGGATTGGGCAGAAGAACAGGGTATTAGCTTTGACTACAGTCTTCACGACTTACCACTCCCAGTATGCAGAGGGTAGCATGTTACCACTCCCAGTATGCAGAGGGTAGCATGTTACCACTCCCAGCATGCAGAGGGTAGCATGTTACCACTCCCAGTATGCAGAGGGTAGCATGTTACCACTCCCAGTATGCAGAGGGTAGCATGTTACCACTCCAGAAATGCAGAGAGTAGCATGTTACCACTCCCAGTATGCAGAGGGTAGCATGTTACCACTCCCAGTATGCAGAGGGTAGCATGTTACCACTCCCAGTATGCAGAGGGTAGCATGTTACGAAATACATTTGTTTCCAGTTGACACAGTAGGTTGGAATGATAATAGTTGCAAACTGAAGGATTTGTTTAGATAAAATATGAAAAAAAAAGAAAAAGCAAACAAAAGCAAAACGACCAAATCAAACGCGTTCTCTACTTGTGTGGGGCTCTGACAGGCATCCCCTCCTGTTTATCTCACAGAATAGGGTACACACAAAACCCCCCTATTCAGGCAGACGCGATCAACTGCGTTATTTGCATACCATTTTGCATACCATTACATTACATTACACACAGAGCATCCAAATTGGTTTCCATTTACTATTGTCGATTTCTTGTCACATTGTCACACATACTTGGCAAAGGAATAAGCTGCCACATGTGTCCATTAAACTAAACCAGGTTGTTTGGGAATTTAATTGAAACTCAGCCAATAAAATGCATAGCCATGCTAATATAGCTTCCCCACATAGCCCTGGGGGCCACTGTTGCTGTGCATTGGAACATGCTACTCATGTCAAAACTGACCTTTGGGGAGGGGAAGGAATTAGCCTCGCGCAATGCGATTACCAATTTCCATTTCCAGATGTAACCAGCACTAAAGCCAGGTTGATTTGATTGGGTTAATAGGATTTCATCTGCCGTGCACTTCCACGCTATCCATAAAAGCAGGCCCCAAAAAATGCAGGCTCAAGTGCGTGCATGTAATTGGCAGTCACGCCCCTCCGGACCATTCCGGAACATTCCCACAATGTTGTGAGTGTTAATGAAGAAAGCAGTTGTCAGGCTGTGACTTGCTGTGGCAGGCGGAGTGGTAGTAGCAATTATGGCTGTGTAATGGTAGTGGTGCGAGCGATCTACTTGAGAATGACAACTCCTCTATTCATTGCCCTATTTAATGCTACCAGTGTAATGTATGGTTTGGCCTTTTAAACACGTATGGGTAATGCCACTTCCAGGCAGTTGATCGTCTGCTGTACATAAATTGCACGTGAATTTAGGTGACGAATGCACCCACAACAAAGGACGGACAGCAAAGGATTAAACGTCTATAAACTGCGCGAGTCTTCATAAGTGGGCTTTATGTTAGATGGATGGGTACGTGACAAATTGAAGCCCTCCGAGGCACACACCCGTCAAAGAGAGTGCTTCAGGTGCATGGATGCATTCACAATCTAGACATATTCACACACACACACACAAGGTCTTAACATATTCAGTTTTTCGGTTTAAAGGCATATATATATATATATACACACACACACAGACACACATAATGTTAATGGCATTGGATGAAAGTAGATACACAGCTTTTCACTTCAAATGCTCAGCAGGCATTCTTTCATTTCCCTTCCCTGACCAGGGCTAAAACCCTGCGACCCCCAGCACTGACCCCTCTCTCATTACCATGTTAATATCTGCAGAACGGTTCTTTCAGGAAAGCCAGGGAGCGCACCACAGCAGGGGAGGAAGGGTAACCTCCCGGCCAGACATGAAATCGTTTAAAGACGAGGGGAAAAACAGAAAGGCACAGAGCTGTGCTGTCCAAGCGAGGCATGTTTTAGTTCTGGGTGATTTCCTTCCTCCCTGCAGGTCTGATTGGGGGTCTGAAGGAAGGGAAGGAGCGATGAAACGCACCCAGGAGAAGAAGCCCCTGCCCTGGATAAGTAGGACGGGATGGAGCCCTGGGATGGACGCTGTGGCTAGCCTGGTGTCACTAGCCATCTTCAGCTACCTGGCTAGTGTGCACCCTTCATGCTGCCCCAAAAACATTGAATCTCCCCGTGCCTGCAAAGTACCTGCAATTTAGACCAATCTTGGCTCCAGAGTCTCTGAAGTCTAATGGCTGCCCCCCTGCACAGAAGCATCTTTACTTGTTGCTTCTTCATCTTTCCTAGTCTTGTAGTGTGTTTAGGTAGCTTTTAAGCCAGTTCCACATCCTCACAAAAAATGTCTTCCACGAACAAAGCGAAATAGAAGCTGGAGTGTTTGTATTTCGGGGTGGTGGTATAATTTACCATGGACCATTCTAGTAAATGTCCAGTCCTCTAATTGTCATTTTAGGCTTGTTCATACATACTCAAAGTCATGTTTTTTCTTATCATACCGTGCTGAATAAATATGATGAATATAGATTTGGGTTTGATTTGACATTAAACATAATGTTGTAGAAGTTGTGTTGTGTTTATTAACATCTCACTGATCCTGTTAGCTGGTAGAGCTGCCTGCTCCACACCCTGGTGAATCCCACTAGCTCTGTGAGACACGCTCACGTCTCCTCTACTCATCTCAGAGATAAAGGTCTGTTCAGTTATGGCCTCCCTCATACGCTGTCCTCCGTGATGCTAACCGGCCCTCTTGTCAGCCCCTCTGCCTTCTCTAATTTCATCTCCATTCTGACAAAATGTCAGCGGTTGGCCGGATTGTGGTTGGCCTGATTGTGGTTGGCCGGATTCTGGTAGGCCGGATTCTGGTTGGCCGGATTGTGGTTGGCCTGATTGTGGTTGGCCTGATTGTGGTTGGCCGGATTCTGGTAGGCCAGATTCTGGTTGGCCAGATAATTTCATTAAAGCAGATATTAATACATATTTCTGTCATTTGGTGGGTGCTAATATTTGTCGTGTTTCATACTAATACGGTACAAGGGGTACTATACACACACGTTCATTGGAAGTGTAACTCTCCCTACCTGAGCCTCGGAGAGTGGAGTCAGCGCCAGGCCGTCAGACATGTTTTACCCCGGGGCAGTTAGGGTTCACCGTATTGCTTTACACCTTGTCGCCGTGGGGATGTAGCAACCTTTCTGTTAGCGGGAACCCTCCCTCACTGAGACCTTCGTTATACCACCTCTAGTCTCCCAACAACGCCACCCCCACTGTTCCTCTTCTTTTTAACTCTGACTTTACTGTTAGCGACTTCATGGCCTGATGCGTACCTACACCTAGCCAGCCTAGATGTCTTAGGGTCAGTGCATTTCTTCTAAGCTGCTACCGGTGACCAAAATGCAGTAACGTCTTCCAACTGTTTAGATGTGTAACCTAACTAGCGATGTAATCTGCCCCGTGTCTTTTTCCGAGTCTCCGGCGGGATTCACTAAACTTGGGTTGAACGACCGCATCTTGTCAGAGAGATCCAGCGGGTTCATGAACGGGATTGGCCCGGAGTGGCAGGGCATCATTTGTGGCAGACAACGTGTTTTACGGAGGCCTTGTTCAGTGCGCTCACGTAGTCCACTACGGAGTAGCGGTGGGGGGTGGGGGGGGGGCAGAGGAGACCTCCTCATTTGTGCCGGGCTGATTAAGTGTCACCGGAGAGCAATGACCTCCCCCCCTCCGCTCTCCCCCCTGCTCTCCCTCCTAGTGGCTTACAAAAAGGCTTTAAGCCTTGAATTGCCATGGCCCTGCCCAAGCGGAGCCTGGGGTTCCTTGCCTCTGTTTGCATGGCTGTGGTCGTTGAGAGGGAGGAAGGTAACGACTGTGTTTGTGGGGAGAGAAGGAGGGAGGAGGAAAGGAGGGAGAGAGAGATTATGCTTTTACTTCAATTCAATGCAGCACTGAGGTGGGAGATAAGCAACAGATGACAGTAGCGCCCGGCCATTCTCTCTGCCTGGGAGCGGCCTATCAGCCAGACAGATAACAAAATGCCCTCCTAAATACTTCATTTTAGAGCACGAAATGATGGGGATGGTGGGGGTGTAACGTTGGGAGGGGGCAAGAGGGGTTATTGGAGGGCCAAAGGAGCTTCTCCTAAATGAAATGGCTCCTGAAAGTCCTCTGTAGCGTTAGTCCTCTAATACAGGTCATAGTTTTGCATTTGTCTATTTTGTATTTATTATTAACCGATACTTGAATACACCAAACGGGTTCTGCCTTTGTTGCGATCCAGAGCGAAACATTCTACATGTTTTAGATCAGTTACAATAATGTAAAAGGGAGGGAGATATTTTAAACAATGGACTATTTACTAGCTCATGCTAATGGAGTTTGGTGGTTTATAGGGTTTATAAGAAGGGTGTATATGTGCTGTGTATAGGAGGCTTCCTGAGAAACACGCAGTGACCTTGCCATGGGGATCTCTAATGCCTTGTTCTCACCACCTGCACGTCATTCAACCAATCTCTTGATTAACACATACAAACAATACTCCCATTGGATTGGATGAAACTACAAAGAGGAGGAAGGAGAAAGGAAAACCAGGAGGTCTGTATTGATTTGGGGACTGGGAAAAGAAAGCACGTTTGAGGAACCCAAATAAAGACTTGAAACTTCCCAAATCAATGTTCATCATTCCTCTCAGCGGGATCAATCTGTCTTCATATAGAAAGGCAGTCTCACTGAGGTTACTGATGGAACACCAAGAACCCACCAAGAACCCACCAGGAACCCACTTCACTAAATGCTTTTCTAATTGGAACCATAATAGGTCATAATTACACAGCTTTTCTCTAAATGATCAGTGAATTATTGCCTCTTCAATCATGCATATGAGTATTAAAGAAACATTCGTTATGGTTGAATAAATTATTTAACAGGCAAGACATTTCGTTGATTCCCTTTGGTCAGTAGCTAGCCAATCTCTTTTGTTTGTCCTGCATTCTTTAATATTGTTATTTATTCAGTGGCATCATGTATGGCCTTGACCAGAGAGACACACAAAGCTGTTATGGACCTTTGCTCAAGGACTTAACCACAAGATGTTGGAACCAATCAGCTCAGAGATTTGAACCAACAACCTTTTGGTTACTGGCCCAACACTATAACCGCTAGCATATTGTGCCTACCAATGAGGCATTTGACTTTGTCAAATCCACCCGCGGTGGTGTGTGGCATATCTAACCTCTTAGCCAGATGGAGGCGCATATGGTGGTATTGTCATTCAGATTATGTGTGTGTCACTATTGTTCTTCTCAATGAAAGAGGAGGACCATACATTTCATACAGTTTTATAGATGTTTCAGAGTGTAAGACTCTGTGTCTTTGCACAAATGCCTTTCTTTAGAAATAGTCAAGGTATCGTTTAATGTAGGCAAAATCACATATCTAAACCACAACAACCTTGCAATGGATCATGGACTGTGTTACAACCATTGACGTTGGTTAAACACATACTATATTTTGCATTGGAAAAATGATCTGGTTAAGGATACCCTTGTCTGGTTTGCCTAAAAATACACTTACTGGTCCAAACATTACAGCTACACATTATTATAAGATTTTTATCCCAGCATAAAATGTACTGAAGCAATATTTTTGGGTTCAGCACCAAAACTGCTCTCAAATCTCGGTATCATGGACAAGTATGCTGAGCACACAATCCTGTTTCTGATAGCTGGCCACCACAGGGAAGGCAGGGAAGCTGCAGTGTTGTTGTGGCTGAGCCTCTGGACCCGGGGCAACAGACCAGCACACACAGCACATCACTTTGATTGGGGTGTTTGGACCGAAGTACAATACTACCCAGCGCTTGGCTTGGGATAAAACCGGTGCAGGAACTGACAAATCGCCCATTGAACTATGTTTCTGCAAATGTTAATAAGTGTTGTTCCGTTAACGTAGCTTATCACCGGACCCAGGCAGCTATTTTACCTAAAAAAAAGAACCGGAACACTGTTTGCCTCAAAACTAGGAGTACCGGAAAGCTATTCCGGACTGTTCCGGCCCAAGTAAAGCAGTGATATACACTGATCTGACATTGTCTGCCGTTCAGCGTCTCACTCAGGTTATGAATGCAGTGCGGGTGTTTAGTGGCATCTGCTTGTCATTTATTGCACATCGTTAATGGTGCCTTTCTGTGTTGCAGTGACCAGTCTGTAGGATTTCATTACATTAGGCATATTGAAAAGGACAGACATTTCCTCACGATGATCTGCTCGTCTTATTCTTATGCTTGTATAGGCATCGCTTTTCACTGCTCATTTATTGACTTCATGTCCTTTATGATCATCTGGATCTAGGAGGTAATTTGCTGACCCACGTTGCTTCCGAAAGGAGTTTGTCTGTCAGTCTCATGTTGGTTACAGACACTGCATGGAGGACAGTACATCTAATATAATGAATAAGCTGGAGAGGCATCCTTTACCCCTTTCCAGTGACTAGTACACACTGTAGTGTATGCATGGAGCCATTGAATGCAGTTGATAATAGATACGCCGAATTCTGACGGGGAATTTATTTCCTACAATTCTACAACTAGTACGCATGAGGAAACCATAAGAATAGACAAATCTGCTGGTTCCATATAAATAATGAAAAAGGGTTGGCAGTTCAGGTCAAAACAAATAACTCTGCCACATGAACAGTGTATTTCCCCACACTCAGGCCCCCAGTAATTGGCCATCTGCCCCGTAAAGACTAACAGGACTATGCTGGCACATCAAGGCACCTCCTAACCGTTAACTGCTAATTAAAAAGCTGCAGTATTCTACTTTCGAAATTCTGTCCATCTCCCAACTGGACAGATGCATTGCGGAAACGTTATTGTCTTAACGAAATTGATGGGCCTCAATTACATTGTTCCACACCTCCACACGTTTCAGCAAAGATACATTTTGGGACCTTTCGTTTTTCTCAGAAATCAAGCATACAAACTCTCTCAAGCTGAGACTTTCCAGCAGCTTCTGCCTGTGGATCACTGACTTCCTCTTCAACAGGACACCGCCAGTACAGGCAGGAAGGATTTATCCCTCAGGAATGGAGCGCGACAAGAGCCTGCTACCCTCTTCTGCTCACTCTTCAGCAAAAACAACACCCACGCCAACGCCGTCGCTATGCAAATGTCATTGGATGGGAATTATTCGACATGGTCAAAAGAATCTGGAACACAATAAAGACCAAACCATGACCTTGAGGCTGAAGGCTCAGCGGTGAGTTTGGCTAAAACATAAAAATTCCTAGGGTCTGTCGTGTCCCAGAATCTCGGTTGGGGGGACAAAACCACGGTGATCACCAGCCACGCACATTAACGAATGTAGAACCAAAAGTCTCTTAAACAATCAGAGTCGATCACCAACTGTTTTTGGCACACACGTGGGCATGTGAGAGTATGTTGTTGCCAGTGTTCCTATGTGTCTCCATTCAAAAAAACGCAAGAGAGAGTGTGTGTTTAAGGTTCTACAAAAAAAACGGTATGTATCGGGACACCCCTACTAACCCCCTCCTGACCTCAGCGCTGGCCCCTGTTAATAAACCGGCTCTAACATTTCATAACACTCTCTCACTCCCTTGTCTGAGCTGCAGTCTAGCTCGAAAGACAGGCTGCACAACTCACAAGCCCGGCTGGAAAAAGGACGCCTGCTGGCGGGGGCTTTCTAACGTCATTACAGGAGAGAGCTAGAGGGAACTGGGGACACGATGAGTGTGAAGGAATGGAAGGAAACAACGACATACTGTACAAAGAGGTGACCGGGGGACACGTTGGTTGAACAGATCAATAGTGGGAGGGGAGGGAGACAAGTTAGCCTGGGAGGAGAGCCGGGAGGGAGAAATAGAGAGGGGGGAGAGAAGGAGACATAAGAAGGGTGAAGGTACAAAATGAGTGTGACAATCTTCCAGGCCTTTTAATGACAGAACAAAACATTTCATGTTGGCATTTACCCTATAATACTACCAACTGAATACAGTTGGGGAACTGTACACAACGCAGTGGGGTTCCAATACAACGCAGTGAGTTCCCAATACAGCGCACTGAGTTCCCAATACAACGCAGTGAGTTCCCAATACAACGCAGTGAGTTCCCAATACAACGCACTGAGTTCCCAATACAACGCAGTGAGTTCCCAATACAACGCAGTGAGTTCCCAATACAGCGCACTGAGTTCCCAATACAACGCAGTGAGTTCCCAATACAGCGCACTGAGTTCCCAATACAACGCAGTGAGTTCCCAATACAACGCAGTGAGTTCCCAATACAACGCAGTGAGTTCCCAATACAGCGCACTGAGTTCCCAATACAACGCAGTGAGTTCCCAATACATCGCCTCAAATAAGTAACCCCAGCGATCTTTTAACTCTGATTCCATTAAAAATGAAAAAACTGTGTTACTCCATAAAGAGTATGTTTTGTGTACCTTTGATATTTTTGGTGTAATTATTTTGTTGTAAAAGTTAAATAAATCCATGAATCAAATGTTTTCTGTGATTAATAAGGAAGAAAAATTGCAAACATAACATCTTAGCCCAGTTACTCATACGTTTGACAATACAAGATGTGCATATCCCTGTTGCACAACATTTCATTCTTTCCTCAAGAGAATGAATACTCTGTTATTTGTCATAAAACACATTTTCAATGATTAATTAGTGCATTTTAAAATGCATTTCAATGTGTGAAAGAGTAATTTCCCAAATTATTGGCACCCCTGAACCTTGAAATAACTCACCGGTTCTACTAGAAAACATAAAAAATTCAAATATTTTTGGTATCCAGATACCGTATATATGCCTTTGGTTTGCAATTGAACAATACCAAAACGTAATAATGAATTTGAATTGTATTATAAAATGGTGCATATTCCGTAAAATAAATCCTTAAATGTCCGGACAGTATTATCTGTCCCTTTTACAAAATAATTAGATTTCAAGCAGGTGCTCTTCCATTAGTTTGGAATTAAAATCCTAGTAGTTATATGACTTATAATATAATATATGCAGTTGCTTCCAATATGAAAATCACAAATGTAACCAGTTTGAATACAAAAAACATGTGTGTACTGCAACTGGCAAGTATAAAAAAAGTAAAAACTGACAATTGTCTGAGGTCAGAAAGTGTGGAGAAGCTCCAGCTCACGTCTGGTGGCCTTGATGTTCTTGTTTCCACCGTACATTATGTCATCAAGATGTTTAAAGTGTAAACTTTTGCCAATTCTCTGGACAATCGCCACAAAATAAAAACTGATGGAAATGTCGGATGTAGCACAATCAACTGCTACCCAGATTCATACTGACCTTCAGACGGAATGTACAACAGTTTCAACTGGAACCACTTATGTAACAGCAGACACACTGCTGAGGGAAAGATTAACGATTAGCCAAAATACAAACATTTTGACAGGCAAGAAAACTGATGTTTTTAATCATTCTGAATGTAATCGTATTTTCTCTTTCCTTTAGGGCTTTGTCTTGTGTTTCTATAGATCTTGGTTAATACTTCAGCCAGACTGTCTTCTCCTACACAATCCCAGTTTACTGTATTGATTGATCTGAGGCTTTCCACTGTACCGTATCATCCCCATATTGGGAAGACGATATTTTCTCAAACGTAATAGCTTTCAAGGATCTCATTACCTTTTCCCTGAACCACAAACCTAACACTTTCACTTCCTAATGTCAGCAGAATCTGTCATAGAATCACAGGTTGAATCCTCGCTTTCCTCACTAAAATGAGGAGTGTAACCCATCTGAAATGAGGAGTGTAACCTATCTGAAATGAGGAGTGTAACCCATCTGAAATGAGGAGTGTAACCTATCCGAAATGAGGAGTGTAACCCATCTGAAATGAGGAGTGTAACCTATCTGAAATGAGGAGTGTAACCCATCTGAAATGAGGAGTGTAACCCATCTGAAATGAGGAGTGTAACCCATCTGAAATGAGGAGTGTAACCTATTTGAAATGAGGAGTGTAACCTATTTGAAATAAGGAGTGTAACCCATCTGAAATGAGGAGTATAACCCATCTGAAATGAGGAGTGTAACCCATCTAAAATGAGGAGTATAACCCATCTGAAATGAGGAGTGTAACCCATCTGAAATGAATAATGCAACCCATCCGAAGGAAGGAGTTAGCAGCTGGATGTGAAAAAAGAGAAACAGAAAAGCGTGGGCTGCCTGGATGTGATGTCATCTACATATACCCCAGGGTACCAGCACATCCTGAACAAACAGACACACCGGAACAGGATGTCACAGCACTTCCTGGTGGTGCCCTGTCAAAACGAGCCCCCATGCATGGAGACAGATGGAGCAGATTGTGGTGGTGTCACACTACTGTTGTTCTGGGAGCTGATTAAGAAAGAGGACTGCCGTTTCCCGACTCACAGCCTCACGGGACCAGACGGGTGATGGCGGATGTAGTGAGGGATTAGGGTCCCAGAAAGGATGGAGGGTCCGTCCAGGATGCCTGGAGTGCAGGTGTGATAAATTGAATGGAGCCCAGAATATCTTGCTACCCAGAGTACAGCACTCCTTCCTGTGTCCTGTCCCACACCAACACTGCTAAACACACCTGCCTTCTCTGTCAGTCTGCCTCTCTCTCATGTGATACACACAGAGTTAATCATTTTCTGCCATTTCTGCACATTCTAGAACCACATGAACCACAATAACATTTGGAAAGGGGAGGCGTATTCCTGTCAATTCTCCCAGTAAACAACAGTAATTGTATAGAATGCCTTCTTGGAGATTTTTGGAGTTTAGATGGAGACTCTGTTCATTACAAACATGTATTAACATTCTAGTGACTTACAGATGTATTCTTGGACTTCTGCATAATTACCTTTTCAATCCTTCCTTTTTGGGCTGGGTGTGTGTTTATACGTGCATAATGTATGGGTACAATCACTATCGTAAATAACTAAAACATGACAATTCATAAAGAAATGTGAAAACACATGAGAATGTGGACGAATCGAAAATGGAAGATCCAAAGATCCTTGAATGTCTCAGCCAATACCCAAACCTGAAGCGCACTGTGTAGTACTGTGAAAATACCATAACGCTGCTATTATCTCGACATTATAAATGTTTTCTGTAGCACCTTCAAACCAACAACCGAAATTGTACGCATGTTGTCCAGCTGCCTGAAGGAGTTGACGTCCAAGCAGATCCTGCTCCCATTCATCAGGTGTCCAGATAATCAGTGACCAAACGTCAAAAAGTGGAATGTAAACACGGGGAAAGAAAGAGAAAATCATTGAGTGTTTGGTACAAAGATGCAGGGACTCAAATGTAAAGAAGAGTATGGTTTGCCAGCGGGTGTAGTCCATTGGCCATTGGTCGGTGCCACGCGAGGAGCAGAGGTGGGGTCAGATTTGCATAAAGGGGGTGTAAAGTGAAGCTGCTCCCGGGACCCCTAGAGACCGGGGACACAGTGATATGCACACCCAGTCCCCCCAGACAGACAGTGGAGTGACAGAGGACAGACTGGGGGGGGGGGTCTGGAGGGGTAGGGGGGATTGATGATTACAACGTACGGTTCAGACTAGACACGCCCCCTCACCTGCCATCATGAGGCAACCGCAACAAAACCTTCTAGTCAGCCCAAATGAGTGATTGGAAATGGGCACCACACCAGCTGTGCTCCTGACACACACACAAAGAGACACGCCCATGAACACGCAGCGTGTGTTTACCTGGTTTTAGCCTGAATAACGTGCATAGGCATAATGTTTAGCCTAACGTTTAGCACCACAATTAATGAACAGAAAACGTAAAAAATGTGCAACATGGAACCTGACATGAAAACCCCCCACATGTCCACAAACAAAGCTCACAGCAAAGGCTTTAAAGCTTGAGCCCTTTTTTAGTTCCATTCCACTTCTCCAGGATATACAAAGGCAATCCAGAAGCCACGTTTGCCATGTCTAATATTAACAAATGTTGTGTCGTTGTGGTTTATTTTATGGTTTTAGGCTTGATAAGTGAAGTCAGTCATGCTTATTCAGTCATGCTTATACAGAAATATATGTGTCCACAGAAACACTTTGGGAAAAATGCTGCTCTCTCGTAAAGAGGCCTATTTCACCTTTACGTGCTATGTACAGTGAGGTGAGTCCTAAACCATTAACCACATTAGAGCAGAGTTGTAAACATTATAACATTGTTTGAGAGTAGAAGCTGTTATTTGCATTACAATTATTACCACATTATTTAAAATAGTTAAGTGCCTCAAAATGTATGATTATGACATTTCTGGATAATGTTTATGTCAAGTGCATTGCTTTATCCATATGCTTTGTGATTTTGATTTGTTAATTTTTGTGCATATCTATAGAGTGCTGTCACAGTTGCATAGCATTATAAACCCACGACACGGTTTGCTTGCTAATATGAATGTCATCCGAATACTTACATTGCCCTCTAGTGGCTGTTGCGTAGCAGTGTTTTCTTAATCTGAACGGGGTAATAGGGCACTGCAAAAAATATTTAAACTTCCAATTACTTCTCCCACTGGAATAATTTCAACTAAATATACTTTGTACAACATCCAAAACTATACCCAATCTACACGGAACATATATATAGATATATAGATATTTTAAAGACACATACTCAGATTATTTACAACAGTAACTTTATTATTTCGGAATTGGGAATTATGGGCTCTAGCACCACCAAGTGTCCATTTGGTGACAATGCGGGACATGCATCAGTGGATAAATGTGCAGTTAGTCCAGCTGGAACGTATATGCGTAGGGCAGGGGTATCCACCCGGGTTTTGGAGAGCTATTCTCCTGGTTGGTTTTCACGCCAACCCAATAAAGATGAAGCCTTATTCAGTAATTAACTACCTAATGATTAAAATCAGGTGTCCTAAATAATACTTGGAATGAAAGCATTTCTGTAAACAACACCATTTAGAAATGTATTATTTCATGTTTTGTGTTTAAATTGATTACATTTCTTCCCTGAACAAAATAATAACTGCATTAGATGGATTATGCCAAGTTGTGTTTATCCTTTGCATACATAAACACAGTTTAGGACTAATGTGATTCTTCGATCAAATTCTTAGAATGTGTGAACGTAATCATCGATTAAAAGGGACTCTGATTTTCACCGCAATATAAATAGTTGTTCACTACATTGCCGCAAGAGGGACCCCTTAATCTCAGATTTATAACATTCATAGGTGCAGGTTGGTTTTATCAATGATATTTAAAAAAAACAATTTACACTTAAAATATTACCACTGCAGAAAAGCTAAGTCACTGAGGACCATGTTGAATCATTGAATGATATAATGTAATTCCCAGCCTTTAGTAACAGTAGAGTACATCAGCGGACCAATCAATAAACCTCTAAGTTCCTACATTTCCACATGTTACGACAAATGAATTGGTGGATAGCATAGCGTTATATTCCTCCACCAAACTCCCCAAATGCATCTTCTTTCCACACTGGAGGCAGGAAATAGAAGTTGAGTGTGTGAGGAGCCCCACCAAAATGTACCCAAGGGAATGGCCAGCTTTGATGAGCAGCTATCAGTGCTGCCCTTTGCCCCTGACATTTACTTTCATGTGTGGGTCTTCTAGCTGGCAGCAGGATCTTTGAGATGCAAAGCATCAGGCACTGGGGAGAGGAATGCTGAGGGAGAGAGGGGGGGGGTGTAGGGGAGGATGGTGATGCTTCCTCTCCCCTGCCACCCCTTGCCGTGGGCACTACCGCACTTCTTAATTGGTGGGGTAAAATGTTTAGCACACATGCTAATTGAGGAACCCCTTAAGGAGAAGAGCCTGAGAGAAGACTGCCCCAGACAATGAGAAAAATACATGGATTGTTTTAATTTGACGTTCTGTTGTTATTTCCATAAATGATGAAATCTCAAGAGATTAAGGGCCAACTTCAAAAGTGTCAACACGGGTCAATTGTAACCCCCAAATACAAAAGCATGGCATATTTTTAAAACATTCAATGTATCCCTCTGAAATTGAAGGGAATTCACGCACAAAGTGATCAAAAACACGAAAAATCAATAAATATTGTCTAATCTATCAAGTACAGCCTCCCTCTTGTGGCAAAAGATCAGAATTGCAGGGAGTCTCCTCAGTGCAACAGTTGCTGTCAGAGTTCAAATTTCGCATAAAAAATACAGCAGAAAGAATGTACTGTTACGAGTTTTCTCATCGGACTAACTTGAATACAAACTAACCTAAAATGAAACATTATATCATTATACACTGCTCATAAAAATTAAGGCAGCGTGTATTCATCACAGCATAACACCAAGTCAATGAAACTTCAGGGATATTAATCTATCCAGTAAGGAAGCTTATTTTGGGGCAAATAAAAGTGACAACAGGTGCACTTGAGTGACAACAGTAAGACAACCCCCAAAAAGGGATTGGCTTTGCAGGTGGTGACAACAGATAATTTCTCTCCTCATCCTTCATTGATTCTTCTTTAGTTTAGCATTTTGATAGTTTTGTTGTCACTACTGGTAGCACAAGCAGTCCAGCTCCTCCATAATTACACATCAACACGTATCGCCGCAAGAAGGTTTTGCTGTGTCTCCCAGTACAGTCTCAAGTGTATGGAGGAGATACCAGAAGACGTGAGATAAAAGGACATCAACCCAGAAGCAGGACCAGTCCTGGACATCTACTCCTTTGTGCGAGGAGGAACAGGAGGAGCACTGCCAGAGCCCTACAAAATGACCTCCAGTGTGCTACTGGTGTGCATGTTCCTGACCAAACTGTCCGAAACAGACTCCATGAGGATGGCATGATGGCCTGACGACCGGTGCTCACAGCCCAGCAACGCGCAGCTCGATTGGCATTTCCCAGAAAACACCAGAATTGGCAGGTTGCCGTTTGTGCCCCGTTCTCTCTTCACGGGTGAGAGCAGGTTCACACCGAGGACATGTGATTGACGTGAGTATGGAAATGCAGTGGTGAATGTTCCAGAACTGGTTTGCCGGTGGGTCAGTAATGGTCTGGGGGGTCGCCCAGACCTCCAAGTGTTAGCCAATGGTACCTTAACTGCTGTTAGGTACCAGGATGAAATCCTTTAAACCCATCGTCAGATCATTTCCCTGTGCAATGGAGCCAGGGTTCCTCCTGATGCAGGAAAATTCCTGGCCTCATATGGCCAGAGTGTGTAGGTAGTTCCTGGATGACGAAGGCAATGATTCCATTGTCTGCCGCTCACGTTTCCCTGACCTGAATCCAATTGAGAACCTCTGGGACGTATATGTATCAGTATGTCCAATGCCATCAAGTAGTGCCACAGACTGTCCAGGAACTCACTGAAGCCCTGATCCAGGTCTAGGAGGAGATCCCCCAGGACACATCCATCGGTTCATCAGAAGCATGCCCAGACGTTGTCAGCTGTGCATACAAGTACTTGGGGGCTATACACCCAAATGAGTCACATTATAAGTTGCCGTGATAAAGTTTGAAACAGCTTGTGAATCCAGTTGTTGAAATAGATTCTTGGGTTGAATCCAGCCCTAAATCTGTTTTTGGTTCCCAATGACCGGTAGCCAATGAATGGTTATGTAATTTTATTCAGTACAGTACAAGATTTCGATCATATATTTCGTTCATCTAGACCCGAAGTGTTCCCTTAACTTTTGTGAGCCGTGTATATTCATGGCTTTTTGGAATTTTACACCCTGAAGAGATAGCACACATGTACTCACACACGCGCACCTCAAAATGAAATATCACATGGCTCCTATATCTTGATTCTGTCTTGGATGATGGATAGAAAGTAAATAGATTTTATAAGGCTCTTCGTTGGTTGGATTTCCCTGCTTTGCTATCAGGGGAGGCTGGGGCCAGGTGTTTACCAAGCTTCATAGTAACTTTGTCTCCTTATCATTTTACATTACACTCATTTACCTGAAGGTTTTCTAGAGAGCGACACACATTATTCATTGGATACATTTAGTTCCTTTAGGACAATACATGTTTTTGTTACAGATGGGAGATAGGATGTGTGACAGTCTTTAGATAACCATGAAGCAATTACGGCCAGCTTGGAAATATAGAAAGTATTTTCACAGCAGTTTAGGAGAGTGATACTTTGGATAAGTTAACCACTGTGAAGTGGCTTGCCATTTTGGTTACTCACTGCTGAGTGAAGGGAACCACTGTCTTTAAACAATAATTCATTTTCACTGTTATATTAACATGGGTCACAATTAAGATTATTTGTACATAAACATGCAGATGATTTGAGAACTGTTTTATTTCATTCATTTGCTGGGTTTTTGTCTTTAACAAATAATTTGCCAGTAGGACAAATACATTAGACAACCATTTTGAATCCATTGAATGCTTATATGAACTGGTGTAGGAAACAAAATATCTGCAAATGCAACAGTGTGTTGAAGCAATGGTAGCAAAATGGTCTGTTTGTAAAAAAAAAGAAAATTGCCATTGTCTAAGAAACTAAAGTAATTTCCATCTCCCTAATATAAATTTATACTGTTGAAAGAATAATATAAATGAGTCTATAGTGACTAGAGATGCGTATCAGTGTTTACAATGTACCTGGGGCAGCAGTGTGAAGTGGATTGTGTTTGGTGTGTTTGTGCTCAGGTGTGTGTATGTGTATATGTGAGTAAGAGAGACTTTGTGTCCATGAATTTGATTGGTAATCCAAGCACATTCAACCCCTCCACCTGCAAATGGCCAGCGAGCATTCTCCCTCACGCCCCTGCTCCCCCTGTGCTACCATGGCAACGTGCTCTTAACCCTGGCATTTCTGTGGGATTGTGTCGGTGTTGCGACATTGCACTCAGCCTGGGAAATCAGCCTAATAAATAGCTTTATGCTAATAGGGCTGGCAAGCAGAGCTGCCAATTCTAATACTCTTATTACATTTGTATCAGGCCCCAGACCGAGGCGGCACTCGCCTTCCCCCCTAGCCCTCTCTCAGTCTCCCTCTCTCCCCTTATCTGTGCCCCTGGCCTCACCTTTCCTTCTCCCTTCCTAAAGCAAACAAGCTGGTACGATCTCAGTAAATGTGGGGGGTGGTTGTTCTCTCGTTCTCTATAGAGAACCTGTACAGGTCCCAGCGCCTCCATCGATGCTCTCTCCTGGGTTCATGGCTCCCTGCAGGACCCTTACTTCCTGTCTCTTTGTATTCCTCCCTTGGCTCGATTCCCTTTCTCGCGTTCATTCCCCTCTCTACTCAGTAATAATGGGAAATGGATGTGGAACTCCTTTGCACTGTGAATCAAACCAATGTACCATTCTCCCTCCCTGTGACCTCAGTGATACCCCCCCCCCCCCCCCCCCCCCCCCCCCCCCCCCCCCCCCCCCCC
>JACXGK010006864.1:0-27260 GCA_016801125.1 Novumbra hubbsi | reverse complement strand
AGGGGTAAGAACCAAAACCCACAGCCACAATATAGGCTATAGAGCAGGGGTAAGAACCAAAACCCACAGCCACAATATAGGCTATAGAGCAGGGGTAAGAACCAAAACCCACAGCCACAATATAGGCTATAGAGCAGGGGTAAGAACCAAAACCCACAGCCACAATATAGGCTATAGAGCAGGGGTAAGAACCAAAACCTGCAGACACTCGGCACTCCGTGGAACCGGTTTGACACCCCTGCTATAGAGTAAGGCTTATGTAACCAACAGGCTGCTATGAGACAATCCGTAATATACATTCATCCATTGCAAAAAAATAATCAATTTTGGAGGCATCTCATTGATTACCTTACACATTATCCTAAAAAAAGAAAAATACCCGGATTTGTAGATCAATATATTACACCTGGCAGTAAAGTCGACACAAGAAATCTGTGCTAAAAACAACAGAAAACATGCCTAAATATTATGACCACTCATAGGTGAATGAGGTTGATCGTCTCCTAAGGGCACATCAAGGTCTGGGTGGATAAGAATGGATTAGAAAGTGAACAATAAGTTCTCATAGTCAACTTCTGATGCAGGAGAAATTTGCAGAAGTAAAAGCCTGAGCGACTTTGATAATGCCACAATTTTATGGCCCGAATACTCGGTCACAGAATCTCTGAAACAGAAAGGTTTGTGCGGTGCTCCTGTGGGGAGAACCTACTGTCAATGGTCCAGGAAAAGACAAACCTCACACCGGTATACTACAGTGTGTTATATACAAAAGTACATTAGATGGTTATATATTTTATGGTATACTGCATTGTTTTTATTCTATATAAGGTGTTTTGCGTTCGACCCAGGTTTACTTGTGTGTTTAATGTTAATCATCATCCAATCATCCTGGATAATGTTAATGTCATATTAACATTAGCTTGTTATTATCAATGTTGATAAT
The DNA here is from genome assembly GCA_016801125.1 of Novumbra hubbsi. Lineage (NCBI taxonomy): Eukaryota > Metazoa > Chordata > Actinopteri > Esociformes > Umbridae > Novumbra > Novumbra hubbsi. Next base: position 26,317 of record JACXGK010006864.1, on the reverse strand, counting down.
AATTACAACCTTGCGAGGTTAATGGAGTTGACTTTAGCGGCTAAAGATATGAGCACATAGTCACAACTATCAAGCCCAGTCTCTAAATGCATTGAATTAAATGATGAAATAAATGTAAAAAAAATACCACATGTTGGTATTTATAGATCGTTATATAAACTGGAATGCTGTATTCACATACTAATTATGTATTTAATTACTTATTTCATATTGAGTGGTTTGGCCTTGCATAATTCTGTGTTTGACAAATAAAAGATAGCATAATTAACCCTAATGTTTAGAAGCTTATTGCTGCTGACACACTCGATTCAGGCAGGTTTAATGGTCAGATTCAAAGGCCAGCTGCTGTTAATCACCACTCATGTCGTCCACCTTGAAATCTGAGCAAATGCTGTCAGATTTTTGAAAATGTAACCATTAATTCTTTAAAACAGAATGTTTCATTTAATGAGACATGTATACCTTGTTTCAGTGCAGCCTTGCTTCAATAATTTTTTTATTTGACCCATACTAAATCAATTGCATTCTGTGTAACAAGGAAATATAGACATTCTCCTTAAAAAACATGGGCATGTTTTTGTTTAGTGATTTAAGTGATTTAATATTTTGTTTTAGTTTTACATTTAATTTACAAAGGATGTCTTGCATCTATCCAAGCGGTTTAAAGTTATTCTGCATACTAGCTACAATACAGGATAAGCCATGAATACACCCTTGTGAAATGTAGGCTCAATAGAAATAAATATAAATACATACATTGAAAACACTGCCTTGAAACTAAATAGAGTTCTTGAGCTTTTGCGAAAGCTACAAAAATGGCTGAACATCTGTGAAATGTATAAGAGGAAAATTGCCTACAGTATATCTTTTTTTTTATTGATAAATGCAAGCAATTTAGTGGCATCCATTTCCAACAATAATGCTTTCCTGCCTGGGGCCAAATAACAACTCGTCAGGCCAGTCGATGTCATCGTTTACTGGCACGATTGGCCCAGGCATTTTCTCAGCTAATTAAGATGTTTTAAAGCATATTTGTTGTTCTATTTTTAGGCATAGCTAAAATGCAATTAATAAAATGCAATTCTGAGGGTATAAAGCAGTGCCAAATGGATTCCTAAATTGCCAAACATCGCTCAGTTTTGGTTTGTTCAGATGCATTTCCTTTTCCGTTATCCTGGATTTGCTTCTTGATCTACCTATACCTCTCTGTCTTCACATCCCACGCTGAACACTTCTATTGACCACTTACCCCTTTATCTTCACATCCCACGCAGTGCACTTCTATTGGACACTGACCCTTCTGTTTTCACATCCCACAATGTACACTTCTATTGACCACTGACCCCTTTGTCTTCACATCCCACGCTGAACACTTCTATTGACCACTGACCCCTTTGTCTTCACATCCCACGATGTACACTTCTATTGACCACTGACCCCTTTGTCTTCACATCCCACGATGTACACTTCTATTCGCCACTGACCCCTTTGTCTTCACATCCCACGTTGAACACTTCTATTGACCACTGACCCCTTTGTCTTCACATCCCACGCTGAACACTTCTATTGACCACTGCCCCTTTGTCTTCACATCCCACAATGTACACTTCTATTCGCCACTGACCCCTCTAGTTTTCTCCTGGGATTTTCATCAAGACCTTTGACCAATTCTGTAGTATTAATACTGTAGTACTAATACTGTACTACTAATACTGTAGTACTAATACTGTAGTCCTGGGCATCCCCAAGTAGGGTATTCTGTTGCCCTTTCCTCAGCTAAGCGGAGAACAAGCTTAGAGATCTATAACAGTAAAATAACCAGCAATATCGTCTGAGTTCTTATTGGTTTCAATGTGGTTTTATTGTTTTGCAAAATAATAGTACAATCATACAGAAAATATCAAAAATGCTAATGGTTTTATATTCAGAAAAAGATCTTCCGTAGTGAACCAAGTGTTAGATACATTGAACACTCAGTGTTTTGAAAGACACATGCTTATCTGCAGGAAAAATCTAAACATTTTAGAAGCAACTGAAAGCTAAATTAAGATTCTAGGATATACCTACATGTAATACAGTACGTTCAAAATACCATAGACAAATAACAGATCTGGCTTGTTGCCAAATACTGCAGATCTGTTTCCAAAGGGTCCTCAATAGTAATCAACAGAAATGTGATAAATATAAACCTAACATAATGGACGTTAATGATGTTTTGTTGCATAACTGGTATATTGCAATCTACTGGTAGCTTACTATCGATCTGTTGGGAACACCCCTTTCCTACACAAACACGCACATATTCACTGTCGCCTATGGCTATGTTCCTGTGTTATACTGATGCACACATCAGCCTCTGTGGGCTGGAGCCTCTGGGCTAGGTTAGTGTGTGTGTCTGCACATTTTAGTTTCAACAGTACTGCAGTGTGTGACATCACTGAGTGGTTTATGTGCCGTGTGTTGTTAGTGTGTGTGCCGTAACGTCAGCTTCATGTGTGATGGGTGTAATTTGTGTGCACCTGTGTGTGTGTGTGTGTGTGTGGGGGGGGGGGGGTCTATGTGCCTGTTTGTATCTAGGACTGAGTATTAAAGTGATGATCTCAGACATGGATCTGTTCATTACACTGGCCAGGCACCACATATTGGCACATACCACACTATGATAAAGACTAGAGGTTGGTGAAGTTGATGCCAGAAATGTTGTTGCCATGTTGACGTTTCCCAAAGACTGCAGTCAGCCCCTGTCAACCTCCCAGTGACATAGATGCATTGCTGCACGTACTTTGGATTCGCTGTTGGCTACAAAACAACACAGGCTTTTATTTTTGCAAATGCCCCATTTTGGATGTGCCACATTTGCTTTTCATCACACATTTGAGAGCTCTGTGTTTATGTTTCAGCACACGATTAGCCTCGGGGCTGGAATTGTAGCAACAATTGTGGCACTGTCAGTTTCCCATATGTGTAAAGGGAAATGTAAAACAGCCTTATTTTGAGCCCCCACAGAAACAAGTTTGGATGACGGTGTGTATGTCTGAAGAGCATGAGGAAAAGGCTGGCAGACTGTCTTGACCAGGGGTCTTCAACTCTTCCCCTACAAGGTCTGGAGCCTGCTGGTTTTCTGTTCTACCTCAGCATTTATTCCACCCACCTGGTATCTCAGGTCTAAATACGTCCCTGATTATAGTGATGTGATGGACTCAGGGTTAGGGAGGTGGAAACATGGAGATGAACTGGCCTTGAGGTCTACATTTGAGAATGAGGGATCTAGACATCGGAATGGGGTGGCTGAGGACAAATGATAATAAGATTATGTTAACAGAGGAGTAGACACCAGCAGGCAGAAATGGAGAGAAAAAGGGGAACTAAAGAGGACATAATAGCAAGATACAATGAGCGGGAGAGAAAAGGGAGTGGACGATAAGGATAGAATGAATGAGGACAGAAAAAAAAGAGACAGGGCGATGAGGAAACAGAATGAACGAGGACAGAAAGAAGAGACTGGACGATGAAGAGACAGAACAATGAGACAGGACAATTAGGAGATGAGACGATGAGGAGACAGGACAATGAAGAGACAGGACAATGAGGAGACAGGACGATGAGGAGACAGGACAATGAAGAGACAGGACGATGAGGAGACAGGACGATGAGGAGACAGGACAATGAAGAGACAGGACGATGAGGAGACAGGACGATGAGGAGACAGGACAATGAAGAGACAGGACAATCAGGAGACAGGACGATGAGGATCCAGGACGATGAGGAGACAGGACGATGAGGAGACAGGACGATGAGGAGACAGGACAATGAGCAGACAGGACAATGAGGAGACAGGACAATGAGGAGACAGGACGATGAGGATCCAGGACGATGAGGAGCCAGGACGATAAGGAGACAGGACAATGAGCAGACAGGACAATGAGGAGACAGGAGAAAGGAACTTTTATAATCAAAACACAACTGTTAGTCTTATGCAATATCTCAGTTTGTCAAAGGGGCCCTCATTGGGAATTAAATGTTTGTTGTTGCTTATTTTTATTACCAGGAATATGCAGCTAAATGCTTTACCTTTCTTTGCCCATCTAAAATAGGTTTTGACTATTTTTATATGCAGCTATAATGGCTCTTAACCATGGTTATTGATGGGCCACAGCTGAGTCACAGCAGCAGTACAACTGGTTTACTTCATTTGGCAGTAAGGGGTCACCTGACAAAAGGCAGGAGTTATACTAATCAACTTGTTAGTCACACACAATACCTCAACTGACCCGAGGCAGGAGCTATACTAATCAACTTGTTGGTCACACACGAAACCTCAACTGACCCGAGGCAGGAGCTATACCAATCAACTTGTTAGTCACACAAAATACCTCAATTGGCCCAAGGCAGGAGCTATACTAATCAACATGTTAGTCACACACAATACCTCAACTGACCCGAGGCAGGAGCTATACTAATCAACTTGTTAGTCACACACAATACCTCAACTGGCCCAAGGCAGGAGCTATACTAATCAACATGTTAGTCACACACAATACCTCAACTGACCCGAGGCAGGAGCTAAACTAATCAACTTGTAAGTCACACACAATACCTCAACTGACCCGAGGCAGGAGCTATACTAATCAACATGTTAGTCACACACAATACCTCAACTGACCCGAGGCAGGAGCTATACTAATCAACTTGTTTGTCACACACAATACCTCATCTGACCCGAGGCAGAAGCTATACTAATCAACTTGTTAGTCACACACAATACCTCAACTGGCCCGAGGCAGGAGCTATACTAATCAACTTGTTAGTCACACACAATACCTCAACTGACCCGAGGCAGGAGCTATACTAATCAACTTGTTAGTCACACACAATACCTCAACTGAACCGAGGCTGGAGCTATACTAATCAACTTGTTAGTCACACAAAATACCTCAATTGACCCGAGGCAGGAGCTATACTAATCAACTTGTTAGTCACACACAATACCTAAACTGACCCGAGGCAGGAGCTATACTAATCAACTTGTTAGTCACACACAATACCTCAAGGGGCCAAGGCAGGTCATCATTCATTGGGGACGACATGTTTACTGCTGCTTTTTATTTGTATTACTACTCTGCAGCTACGATTGTTTTTTTCTCCATCCTATAACCAGCTAGAATGCCTTTTAACTATTTTTCATCAACACTCTGCCATCGCTGATCTCTGCTGCAGCTCTGAATTCAGCTGATTCAAAACCTGTACAGTATTCTTTAACATTCTGTGTTTGGTACAATTAGACAACAGATCACTTGGCCAGTCTAGTTTAATTAGTTAATTTAATTGCTTTCTGTTAACATTTAAAAGGTTAAATGGTAACACCTTTAAGCACCCACAGTACAAATCCTAGTCGTATTTGAATACTACTTAAAATTTCTAGTGGCATTCCTAGTTCCTTCTAATACTATACTATTCTATATAACGCCTCTCATTTAAGTGATTTCCAGTCATACCATATATCCTCAAGGAGGGGTGAAAGCCCTGGAAATGACAGTCATTAATTGCCCTCCGGCTGAAACCCCACGTTGTGTGTTGCCTCCCACCCTCCCCCTGGGTTCTCTTCACTATTACCGGATGTTGCACATCGTTGTGTTGCCAGTGGTAATAAGAGGAGCGGGATGTGTGTGTTCACGCGGGCCGGTGTGAGTGTGTGGCGGTCAGTGTCTGTCTGTTGGCGGGGATGTGACGGACGCGGAGGTTCTCTGCTTGCCACCAACATTAACACACGGCCAGTCCCGCCCACACCAGAGAGAGCAGCTGATGTGTTGATGCCTGGGAACACTCGATGCATCCGGACTACTGGATTTGATCGATTCCGATGTCTCCTTCAGGTCCAGGGGAACACAAGTGCAGAAAAGACACGCACTCAAACAAACACTCAGACCATGACCATCTCAGGTCTGTTCAGGCTCTTATGGCTCATAAATCAGGGCTTAAGATGGATACTTGTAAGCAGCCCCATCCATCCTACTTTATGTGTTTATTTGGTTTGTACATATGTATTTCATATTCTTTTACACTTTATTCCTGTATCAATTTGAATAAATAATTGGTGTTTCAGCAGTGTAGCTGATATCATTTCAATGTTGTGGCTTTTCATTTCATTTCAAAGTTAGCTTCTAGCTTACTTCCATAACAAACAATGAAGGAAATCAAATGCAGCTGCTGTCACAAAGTGGCTACACAGGCACACTTCCTACAAATCGTAGGAACAAGCAAAATGCACGCCTACTTTGAAACTGGTGCTGCAGCAAGTTTCAGAAAAGTTGGGACAGCGGCAACAATCGTCAGGAAACGTTGTGTAATGTTAAAAAACAAATTGGCAACAGGTCAGTGACATCACTGAGTATTAAAAGATGATTCCAGAAAGGGGGGGCGTGTCAGAAGAGGGTGGCGAGGGGTTCACCACCCTGTGAAAGACTACGCCGGCAAAACTTGCACCAATTGATCGTTTATTAACGCAAATCGGCAAAGAGATTGGAGATCTCATCAACTACGGTACATAATATCACTGAATATTATCAAAGTCTCCGTACGCAAGGGACAAGCCTGAAAACCAACAGTGGCTGGCCAGGATCATTGAGTCCTAAGACGGCACTACATTAAAAACAGACCCGATTCGGTAGTTTGAATCGCTGCCCGGGCTCAGGAACACTTCTAAAATGAACTGTCTGTAAACACAGTACGTCGCTGCCTCCGCAAATACAAGTTAAAGCTCTACCTTGCAAAGAGGAAACCATATAGAAACAAAATCCTGACAAATCTAAATGTTTTGTTAATGTTGTCATCATGGACGCGGCGTCCCCTAGACTAAACAGAATAGGGACAAATCCGCGACTTATCAGGGCACAGTTCAAATGCCAGCATCCGTGTTGGCATGGTGGGGCATTGGTTGACATGGCGGGGGATTGGTTGGCATGACGGGGCATTGGTTGGCATGGTGGGGCATTGGTTGGCATGATGGGCATTGGTTGGCATGGCGGGGCATTGGTTGGCATGGTGGGGCATTGGTTGGCATGGCGGGGCATTGGTTGGCATGGTGGGGCATTGGTTGGCATGACGGGGCATTGGTTGGCATGGTGGGGCATTGGTTGGCATGATGGGCATTGGTTGGCATGGCGGGGCATTGGTTGGCATGGTGGGGCATTGGTTGGCATGGTGGGGCATTGGTTGGCATGGCAGGGCATTGGTTGGCATGGCGGGGCATTGGTTGGCATGGGTGACGTGCACATCTGGGAAGGCCCCATTAATGCTGAACTACACAGGTTTTGGAGCAACATATGATGCCATCCAGACCATGCCTTTTTCAGGGAAGTCCATGCTTACTTCAGCAGGATGCCAAACCATATTCTGCCTGTATTACAACAGCATGGCTTCGTAGTAAAAGAGTCTGGGTGCTAAACTGGCCTGCAGTCCAAACCTGTCGGTTTAATGTGCATATTATGCAGCACCAAACTTTCTGGAAACAGTCTTGTAGACAAGAAACAAATTGCAATCGTGCCACAGTCCCCATTAACTGGTCCTATGAAGCATCATAGAGGGAAACAGACGACACACGTGTTTCTCAGACATGTCATTCAATTATAAAGAAGCAACCATGGTTGCATTGTTATTTCTTCTCGTGACGGACTTGCCGTGGAACGGCAGGCATTACTCCACCCACCCAGGCATTACTCCACCCACCCAGGCATTACTCAACCCACCCAGGCATTACTCCTCCCACCGTGGTGCGAGAAACGCTTGTCAACAACAGTGTACAGAAAACCTAATTGGACCCACAGCAGATCCTGTGAAAACACGAGACGAGCACCACATCTCCATCGTGAACATAATTGTCAGAGCTTTGGATCAAATAGGCCTTTGTGAGGAAAGAATTCAATGTGGGCCCCCTGAGTAACGTTGGTTTTCACAGGATAATACACAGATGGATAGCGCCCTAACTCAAACAACACATCAGAGGTGCACACACACACACACACACGGAGCACACCTTACACACTACTACCTTGGCATCTGTGTTTGACGTGCAGCTGGTGGATCAAAAAGAGTGCTGTCAGACTGAGATGCCAATCTTGAGCAGACGTCAGATGCTGTCACACACACACAGGTGAGGACAGTGAGACACACTCTGTCTCTGACAACAGAGTACGGCGTGACTGTGGTTGCATCCTTAAAAGGAGAAGGAATGTGCACAGAACACAAGCTGAGTGGTGGACTGAGTGTGTCTGTGTGTCTATGCGCACACGAGTATTATATGGTGTGTGTGAGCAGATGTAACCAACAACTGTACCCTATCAATACTCTAACAATACCCAAATATTAATATAACAACTCCACAATAGCACTCTCAGTGCTCTGTCAGTGCCCACACAATTCTAGAAAAGTACCCTTTTTAAAAAAGTACAATATCCTACTATTACCTTAACAGTTACCCAACAGTATTCCCAGAATACCCTAACAGTTACCCAACAGTATTCCGAGAATACCCTAAGAGGACCACCACCAGTTTTTTTTAGGACATTCTGAAACTCAGCTGAAAAGCATCTGATTAGGAAAATGTGTGGCAGGGCATCACTGATTTAAACAGCTTGTTTTAAACACATCTCTTCAACATCGGTTTGCCATGCCTGGTGTATCATGGTCAGGTCTGCGAGACCATGTTACTGTTTGGGGCACTGCCGTGATATTGTTTGGGAGAATCAGTACCGCTTGGTGAACTCAAGAACCTTAAACTCTTACACCTTAAACACTGCTGTTGATTGAGCCAGTCAAAAGATAGGAACAGATTACTGTGTGGATGTAGATGTCAGCACTCCTCCTCCAATGGCTGCCCGTCCGTTGATGTCTTCTCTACGGCTGAGCGAACGAGCGAGACACAGTTTAAGCTCATTTGTTCTCCCATCCACACAAGGAAATCGGTGGTCTGCTTCTTGCTTTCCTCCCATTTTCATTGGTCCATCTACTGGATGTATCCTCTGTTGATTGGTAGCCAATGTAGACACGTGGGATTTTTCTGACAGTCCAATGGTTGGGCTGTAACTGGAAGTGTTTATGGTTCCCTTGTCACCTATAGCGGAACATCTTTACAGATACATAAACCCGTAGGAGCACACAAGCACATGCAGAGCCAGGCCCGCACACTAGACCAGACACATGAAGTACAAACGTGAATACATCTTCACTTATAAAATGTGAATGTTTATTAAATGTTGAACATTAAAACACAGTATCAAGATTCCGCAAAACAATCTATATTACTTCACCGAGAGAGAGAGAATGTAAAACACAGTTGTTTCTGCGCTGGTGGTCTGAGATAAGGGCTAAAATAGGGTCTGAGATAGGGTTGGGCTGGCTGGATGGATGGAGAGATGGAGGAGTGAGCAGAAGAGGAGCGATGACAACTGGCCTGACAAGCTTCTGGTTTCACTCCATCACATTGGCTGATGCTGCTGGAGGCAACATGCTGCCAGATGTAGAATAGGGTGGAGGGAGAATGGATGGGGGTTGAAACAGCAGACGGGAACAAGAGGTGAGGGAACAAGACTGGCAGGGTTCTGTCACTCAGGCAGTGGTGTTAGTGTGGGGTGGAGAGTACGCGTTCCAACGTAGAGCATGCACTGCCTGACGCCCAGGTGGAGGTTGGACATGGAAAGGTGGAGTTGAGGGTCCAAGTTTTGGACCTCGGTTCAACACATGGCCAGGAGGGTGGTGAATCAGTTATCACATCGATGAATCATTCATTTATTTATATCTCTGTTATCAACACAAATAGCAGGGATTCAAGTTGTACATAAGCGTGATATTTACTTTGATTCATTCCTCCCCTTGCTCTCTCTCACACACTCTCACACACGTAAACACTCACACACAGAGACACAAAGATAGGAGAATGTCCTCCAAATCGGTCACAACACGACATCCGTCTGATTCATTTCAGCAGCCTACCTCATTCAACTTTATGCTTTTCGTTATTTCCATTTGCGACCACCCTTGAAAATGTCTTTCCGCCCCGGCACATTATTTAGAATTTTTTTTATAGTAAACTGTCCCATGTCATTTTGTTTCCATGGCAACGTGATTGGAGTTCCTAACGCCTGGTTACGGCTGCTTCTTTGATGTCTGGCCTCAGAACCAGCGGAGAGGCGGGCAAGACCCCGGGAGCTCCCGCCACGGCAGTCCTGGCAGAGTTTCAGCAGCGGTCAGGTGTTTGGGCGCATTTGGGTGGAGGCTCGGTGGAGGGACAGTGCCGTCTAGACACTTTGCAGTAGTGGGCAAAGGAACACACGGGGACACAAGGGGTCTGTGGAGGAATGCTCAACGCAATACCAGTTGGCCCACTGGCAGAAAGGGCAGATCCCGTAGGTCCTCCAGATCAGGTGTGTCCATAACGCCAACATGTCTGAAATGGTCAAATACGTCGACATGGAAACACAATGCCAGACAGAGCAACCACAGCCACCATGTACTTCTGTGGTATTGTTCATAGTGGGGATACATATGCTTACTAAGCCCCTACACCCATGTACCTGGTCTTGACTCCTTCTTTGCCCTGTCAGGTCAAATACAGACTCTGGTTCTGAGGTTCGGACTTCTTTAGACTTGTTTGTAAAGTCTGTGTGCTTGAGTTCTCTTTTGTCTTTTAGCATAGTAGGAAAAGAGTTTGACATGCTCTAAAAGTCATACACAATGTACAATAAATCTACACGCATCTTTAAAGCTTTCAGTACATCTAAAGGAAATCCAGAACAAACGAACACAAGAAGAAAAAAACAGTAGATACACCAAGCTAAAAAAATATTCAGAATAGCACAATTTCATCCTCACAAGTTCGCAGAAAATCTGTTAATGTGCTTTTTTGTCTTTTTTTTATAACACTGTACAAATGTATTCTGTATTGTTGTCATGTTTCACAACATGTTTAAAGTTGCTTTTCAGAAAGAACATGAAGGTTGAAGGATCTGTATTTTACAGCAACTGTAAAGAAAAGAGCCTGCACTCCCCTAGAAGACAACCTCAAAAACCAGCTAGACATGGGTAGACGGTAGAACAGAACATATTATAGGACACTGGGAGACAGAGAGAAGAGGACAGATAGGAGGTTTGGAACTAAGAGGAGAGAAGGAGTAAAGGGAGATCAAATGATTTGATAAGAGGGAGAGGAGAGGTTAGGATTTGGAGTGGAGATAAAGAGATGATGAGATGATAGAGGGGAGATGAAAAGATGGAGATAAGGAAGGTGGAGAGATGGGACATGAAGAGATGTAGGAAGGGGAGATGATGACGGAAAAAAATTTAAAGATGAAGAGATGGAGAGAGGAGAGTTGAAGAGAGGAGAGATAAAGAGATGGCTGGAGATGACGAGATGGGGGAGAGAAGAGATTATTAGGGGAAGAGATGGCGAGGATAGATGGAGAGATGAAACAATGGATAGAAGGAGATAACGAGATGCAGATGAGAGATGAAGAGATGGAAAACCCTCATCATATCATTAATGGAACATACGCTGCCACTCTGACGGAATGACTGAGAGCTCTCTACCAGGCATGAACATACATTCACACACTCAGGGGTTGCCATCTGTGGTAGCAGTTACTTGGCTGGTGATCAGCTGGCAGACTGATCAGACAAAGTACTCAAAATGCAGAGGGATCACAGCAGTCAGATTAATAAGATCTGCTCCCAATCAATTACTCCTAACATCTTCCTCACCCCTCTATTTGATCTCCTCCATCTTTTCTGCACTCTCTTTTGCCCATTCCATTTAGTATTCCCCTTAACATGATCATTTTTAATGTTCTATTTCTCCTTTTCAACGGCTTAACGGTTCCCTCTGCAGCGGTGCTGCCTACCAAGTCTACCTGCGAAGCACAGAGGCGTCAGCGGTGGCGTGCGTCGATCAATGAGAGTCCAAAATATCTAACAGGCCAATGGAGCCTGACCACAGTAAGTACAATGTTGACACGGTAACTTCAGCAGGCAGGGTTTGTAAGTGTGTGTATTTGTGTGCGTGTGTTCTAGATGTGTCGCTCCTTCTCTTGTCCAGGCATACCATGACTCAGCCACTCGGACGTATAAGACCTCCATGATAAGATCACATCAGAGAGGCTCAATGGAGATGTGTATATACATTACGCATGATGATGGAGAAAGAAAGAGTCAAAAAGAGAGGTGACGATGAGGGATTTCCTGATGCCATGAGGTCATTGTGAAGCATCTTGGGGGGTTTAACCTTTAAGCCAAACCATACTGGTTGTACCAGTTCCCTATGCTTAACATTCACTATAGCCTAAACTCGAATGGCACTCAGGTTACAGCAACACAAAAGCGTCTAGTGAGGTAATTCAGTTGCAGCAGTTTGGGGTTTTGCTCACATTTTAGTGGGTGATGATGTTAGATAAAGCTTGAACGTTAAAGAGGAGTACAAAGAGAGAGAAGGGAAGATGGGACTGGGGGCGTGGCACAGGAAGTGTGACGGGGCTGGGAGAGAGAGGCTTTTCACAGGGAACAGAACAGAATAGCAGAAAACGAATCCTAGATAGTAGTCGGTAAACATATCTGAACAAAGAGAACAGCCTGTAGCTGTCTTTTTGCCTTTGTGGTTTTTCCATCCAGCCGGCCTCTTCCAACCCTTTCCGGATCTTTCCCTCTCATCGCCTGGCGCTCATTTGCTCTCATCGCGCGTGGGTCTGATCTTCATCTCGGAGAACTTGAGGGAGTACTGCCAGCCAGTCCAGGAGGACCACTCGATGCCGTCGGCGTAGGAGGTGTGCTGCCCGCGGAGGTACTGGCCGTTCAGGTTGGACGTGTGGCAGTTGCGGTACCACCAGGCGCCGTGGTAGAAGGAGGCGCAGTTGTTCTCCGAGTGGTCGTTGTCCTGGTCCTTGGTGGTGAACTTCATCCCGTTGTGCTTGAGCAGAGCATCACCTGTATAGCCGGGACGGGGGAGTGTTGGAGGGGTGACGGGGAGGTGATGGAGGGGGTGTTGCAGGGCAGGAGGGGAATTTGATGGGGGGGAACATGCATCGGATGAGGGACCACACCCAAGCATTTTAATATCAGCCGCCCAGACACGCACAGAAATGCACATACACAGACGGAAGAAGGAGAGAAGAAATGTGGAATGGATGGGAAGACAAAAGGAAGATACATAAGAGGTTGAAACACCTAACAGTCTTCAGGAAATCAACAGTTAGAAAGCATCACCTCGACCTAACTCCTTTTCCGAAAATGGGGATTTACAGTCATTCCTATAAACGGCGTGAGATTAGAAGATCAGCGGCCTTTCTGAAAGGCTCCTCGTTACGAAAACTGCAGGCTTACAACTCTTTGGTGTTTATTTGTTCGCCTGCTTTTTAACATGACATCCCTAATGATCCAATCAGCAATGCGACGATCACACTAACGAGCGCATCAACCCATGTGTGCTGAAGAGAACCTTCCCCTCACCTCAGCGAATACATCCAACTCCCAGGTGAACTTCACAGCAACACCAGCGCCAAGCTGAGCCCAGCTGTTGACCCGGGTCACGGCACCACTAGAAAGGATGTCGCGCTGATTAACGTGAACAGCTTCCCTTACTGTCTGAATGCCCCACAGGTCAGCGTGCCTCTGCTCTGATTCGCCACCCATTACTATCGTTCCTAAAGCCTCTTAACCATCGCACCACTCAAAAGGTTAGCACAAACATGGACACTTAAGGCTGGAACGGGTTTCATCTTCATGTGCTCACGCACGAAAAAAACACACACACTTAATGAGGAGCTTTGAAGATACAGCAGCTAAATATAGTTGGGAGTGTTTGCAAAAGTGTAACTAAGAGAAGTACTGGCTATGGCTCGGAGCTGAATGTCACACTTGGGTGAATTGGATTACCGTCAGTCAGTGGCAGTGCAGCCTGGAAGGTGGAGTGATGTCATCCTGTACCACACACATTCGTTTTTTTGTTCAAATAATGAAATCTTTTAAATGTATGTCTCATAGCAAATGTATCGCTCTTGTTTAATCTCTCTCCCCCCACTCCTCCTCCTCTCCCTCCCTTCTTCTCCCTCTTTCCCTAACATCTCATGCTGTGTCTGTGATCAGTAAGGTGTGGAAGGACGAGCGTTACCTAAAAAAAAAAGCTGATAGACCAGGAGGTGTGGTGAGGTGTTCGTCATCAGCTCGTCAGGCCATCAAAAGCCATTAACTGTCCAGGCGGTGTGTGTGTATGTGTGACCCCCCCCCCCCAAATTTCTCCATCCTCATCCCTCTCTCAATTTCCAGTTTCCACGGTAACCTGGGGTGTCAAACTGGACTCATTTAGCATTTAGGCGCAGGCCCTCCACGATAAAACATTCAACAACGCACAAAAAGATCAAAACATCCCAACCCATCGTGACAACATGATGATGACAGAGGATCCCGGCTAGCGGCACTTAGCGTCTCATTTGCAGTTCGCTCGGCGTCACCTTGTCTGGCTGAAGGGAAGGAGACTGGACGGGAGGCTTCACTGAACACCATTTAGATCCAGCTGCTTCCAGCAACAATGACCACCTGTCTAATGAGCTGATATCAGAGGAAATGTGTGTGTGTGTGTGTGGACGTTTCAATGAGGCGGCCAGAAAGGCAGCAGGTGTCCAAAGCAGTCATTGCGGGTGATTAGAAGGGGGAGACGTAGAAGGACAAGACGGTCGGGGTTTGGGTCGGCATAAATCTCTCCTCCCAGCTCTCAACTCATCACTTCATCCTTCCTATCTTTGGCACACTGCTCTTTCTGCGTGTTGTGCTGAGAGACTCAGCGCTCCGCTTCCCAGATGTTGTGTAAATCGCTTCTCCGCGGCCACTTGCGTCAGGCAGTGTTTTGTTTACGCTGCAGGTCAACCACAGTAATTAAGTGGGTAGTCATTTATTCCTGGTGACGGAGCGAAGGCTATGATGTGGTGTTTGAGGAACAGCCATACACCGCCTGTGCCCCTGCAATCCCTCTCCATCTAGACTGTTAAATCAACTCAATAACAGAGCACATCGGGGAACGAACCACCTCCCTCCCTCTGTTCCTCAGCACCAGAGTTGGCATATTTTAGTGACAGTACATTGCACAGTCACCTGCAGACAGACCAAAAAACCCACCTAAACGCTATATTTACCAAACAACTAAATGCTCATTTAATCTGTAATTTCCAAGCTTTGCAGACAATATCCACTGAATACGGGAGAGGTTGTATACCTTTCAGGGGTTCGTTGTGTGTATCCATTTACCTGCGTTTCCCGAATAGTCTCCGACAGTCAGCGGATATCCATCATCGTCAGGGTCCACAGAGAACAGGCCCACTCCGAAGGTCCCGTACTGGGCGTAGGCGGTACTGTTGTCGAAGTCCTCCAGGTCAATCCGTAACTCGTAGTTCCCCTGGATTGACAGAGCATGGATCTGTTTCAATCCTGGGTAGAGAGGTAGGACAAGGTGAGGAAGAGGGAGAAGAGAAACACAGTCAGAATGGACCAAGAAATAGAGCGGACCCTCTTTGTTGCTTAGAGAAAACCCCACAAAGCCGTATTGTTTCAGAAAAAGCAGCAGAAGCGTGCCTCTTCCAAGAAAACCAAAACACACATCGTTACCCTGGCTGTCAGTCATTTCCCAGGAGCCCCCCTGCTACAGTCAGTTAGAGGTCCCCTCTGCAGCAGAACACGCTACCCGTGGTCTGTCTTGTACCATCAAAGACAGCACCGTCCAGTCTTCACGGGTCTCTTTACACCGCATGCAGAAAGACTGCTGCTCAGAGTAACCAGTGGTAATGGTGTCTAATGGAGACTCGATGCATTTATGGAGTTGTTTATTGAGAATATTATGCCAAAGGCAATTACATTCAGAAGATCCTATATAGCGATGGGAAGCCAAATGAGAACAGAAAGAACAATGATCTAAATTGGCCTGCCTTTATGGTGTGGTGAGGTTTTAAAATAAAAAAGAAACACTTTCTGCCACAGCAAACCTCCTATTTAAATAATTGTTTATGTATGTATTTCTTTAAAGTAATATCCTAATATCCTAAGCCTAATGCAATTGAAAACTATTCGTTTTAGGAGTGAGCGATTTCAGAAGGAGCAGTGACGTGGAAGAGTGTGCTTTAAATTCCAACATATATACCAATATACTCGTGTTATGTTACCTGATAGACGTTTGTGTATACTTTGAGCATTTTCAAAGTGGCCACACAGCATTTACATATTCATATTCCTATTGTGGGGGTGGACTTCCATGTTTGTAAATGCTGTGCGGCCAGGTTTGAAATATAAGCTTCTGTGGAGTTCTTCAGGTATGAGTATATCTCATAAAACATGACTACAACTGTTTTACTGTATCCTACATCTTGGAAAAGCAGAAACCTTTCTGGACAGAAATGTTAGTGAAATGTTAACTTTTTAAGACCATGCCACATTTAATGTTAATCTAGTGAGCTCCCAGTTTCTCTGACAGCAATTTACACATTTACCTATTTTTATATTTGTAATCCAACATTATACATTTAGCCAATCTACATTTGGGATATTTTACATGCAACATTTAAACACTTCATCTGAGTTATGCTAGCTCGGTAACATGAAAGAAAAGAAAACCTGCAGCTCTCCGATTTTTTTATTTAAGCTTTGTTACTGCCTCTTGGCTTTTGTCAGAACGTTTAGCTCTACTAAATTAAATAGACTGGATTACTGGATTATATGTCTATAGAACTTTGGATCATCTCAAAGCGCATTAAAACATGCATCATGAGCGGCCTAGATAAAGTTGTCTAGTTCACAAGACACCCAGTCTCCCCAAGATCAACTGCTCATGGTTTAATCACAGCATACTAGCCAGAGCACCGATTGTCTGGTGACAATCGTGTAGAACTGGGCTGCTCTGGGAATCAGACTTCATGTAGCCACTGAAGGTCTTGACAATTTTTATCACCCACTTGGGTGAGGGATCAGCAGCGTGTGGAGGCAGAAAGCTTGCCAGAGGCAGTCCACAGTATTAGTGTTGGTATTCATCTTTACTATGAGGCTTCACTGCTTTTCTATGCTGACTCTCCTATTCTGATCTGTGCACAGGCCTGCAAAGCACTGACGCTAACAAGACGACGACCCCTGAAGACGTGAGAAAGTTTCTGACAACCCAGACATTGCACCTTTCTTCACACAGGCCAGTGAATTTCAAACGCAAACACACGCTCATACACAAACACACAACGCCAGCTTGACACATCCGATGTCACCGGCCTCTTAACCCAGGGAGAAACAGCAGCTCTCCGTCCCTCAATCTATTTCTTCACTTTCCACTATTGTATTGTAGGTAACAAGAGCGGACTAATCAGAAGTAAGGAGGATTGCAATGAAAGATGCGCTTCCATTTCTCTCGGATTGTTATTCTGCAAACATTCCGAGCAACAAAGCCTCCCCTGCCTGTCGCTAAGTGGACACGGACTGCAACTTAATGGTAGTTCTGTATGAATCGAGAGTGCATCAATAACTCCTTGATAGACATGCTAGTTGAGCAATCTAGCTCAAAGTGGAGTTTGACATATCAGACATATATGCTTGGCCTAAAGAGTGGGAGTTGTTTGTTGGGAATTTTACAATTGATTTTAGTAAATTCCGCCAAGGCGTATTGTCTATAATACTAGAATACTCTCACACAGTTGCCGGGACAAGCTCAAGACTTTTAAATATATTCATATTACTGTTAGTGAACCATTTTTTGTACCTACATCATCTTAGTTTACTGACTACTATCAGATACATCCTAACCATATGCTGTTTGTTTGCAATGCACACTATTTCACAAATGAGGTGCAGAATATGACCTTACTTTGTGATTCCAAAATGTCCACATTTACTGTGATGTTAAAGGGTAATATCGACAAATATGTAAGACTTGACTAATGTTATACATTGCTTAAAGAAATGGTCTCTTAACGCACACAACTCTCTCACCAACTGAGAGCAGAGCGTCCCCCACAACTAACGTGATTTTATAAGAATGTATTTGGGCACACAACATGTACATGTTATGATAATACATGTTTGTGGCGTGTTTTCCATTTCTAACATGTCCATTGTCGGCTTGTGGGTTCACTGCACAAGCCAACCTTTTTCCAACAAATGTCTTCTTACTGTATTGTCATTCTATCCTCTTACACAAATAGCGGTAAGCGATGCTTAATTATATATTGCTATAAATAAGAACTGGTCTTTAGAAAGTGTTCAATTAATGTTCATACTTCATCATTTCATCTCAGTGTCCTTCGTAGACCGATAGGGAAAGTTGATGACATTTTTTATAATTAAGAATTTAATAACTAGGCAAGCCTTTCTTGAAGTATGAATATCTTGAATAAAAAAGTTATACACATATAGAGGGTACACACAGAAACACCACAATGACCATGGCCCTTATCCAATCCAAGCCACAGCCAGTTCAATCAGCCACCATCTAGCACTGCTCTCTACGGTCGGCAAAAGAAAATGGTGGGGCTGAAACAGTATTTGGTTTAAAACTGAGAAAGTACCGTTTTATAGAAGAGACCTACAGCCTGGAACCATAACAAGTCAGATCAAAAGGTCAAAGTTCAGCCAGTGTGTAGCTACAAAAGGACACGCTCCCCCTGGCACTACAGACGGGTAGATTCATCAACATCCCTGAAGTGTACAGATTTGGTGCATTGTGTGATCTTGGTAAAAAGACCGCAAAGCTTCAGTTTCTTTGCAATCTGTATCATGACTCAAGACATGTTCTGTTTGTTAGTTTGGTACTCTCTTTGAAGTGTTCTGGCTACAGGAGGAACACAGGATTGAGTTTTCAGAGTTTTCTTTTTTTATTTGCAAAAGCACAATTAATTTTCAAAGACTGGAGGAGGCACAATAATGTTTGTGTAGTTTGAAGAATAATGTCTAAACTGTATACTAATCTTTATTTAGCTTTCATGCATATGAAGTCTCATAATCCTGTGAACAGGATTCTTCCATGGAAGCTGCCATGGAAGAACCTGAATAAAGGCTCATCCAGTCCCAAAATGACATTTAACGTAACTTTTCAAGATATTAATAACTCAATCATACAGGAAAAGCTAAATCCAGTGATTGACACGTCCCCACCCCAGTTCTAGTGAGCCACTTATCCAAATTAGATTTCTAAAACTGTCTCAGATGAACCCTTTACATCCCCAACCCAGTTGGCACCTACCAGCCGGGCCCGTGGACGTTTTGCACTGGGTTGTGCAGTGCCGTCGCGACACAATAAACACCAACAAACAAACAGAGCGTCAGACACACACAGTGGGCCCGGGATGCAACCGACACAGCGAGTCGCGGATGTCTAAATGATCTCTAATTAAGGGGTTGAGAAACCGAGGGGGAAAGAAAGAGGGGGTGGAAAAAGAGCGACAGGAGGAGAGCACCAGAGGAGGAGACGTAGCCATTCCTCCTTCCACACTTCCGTACTGCCTGTTTATTGCCTTCGCCTGCTTTTTAGACCGATCATGCTTCCAGGCCAAAGCTCAGCACTCCGTCGATCTAAGATACAGTAGGATAAGACTGAAAGGGAGGAGTGGAACAGGAGCTCCTAGCCACCTTCCTCCCTACTCCCCCCTTCTCCCATCTCTCACTCATCTTTCTCCCGACTGGGGGAAACGCAGTCACTGAGGTGTTTCAGTAAAAAAAACACAATGTCGTACACGGCAGACAGACTAGACTCTGCAAAGACATACCTCCAGAGTCTGAGCCAATCACGTCTCCCTTAGATGTCTCCTGTTTAGGGAGTGCCTGGTTCTCCATGCGGCTGTAGGGACTAACAGTAGGGGACTTCAGCTGTCAGCCTGTAGCTTTGGTGTTCAAAACACATTTCACAGTTACGGGTGGGTTTTTTAGGATGGAAATAGATTTTGAAAGAGAAATCATGAAAGTAAAACTTGATTTTCCGCAGGCTTTTGTAGCTTCCAACTTGAGGTTTTGTTCAGAGATTTCACGGATCAGATATGATTACTAAACTGAATGCAATTGGAACAAGCTGCTATAGTTGGAGGTCACAGAAAAGATATGCCATAATGCTTTGATTATCTACTGTAGCCATACAGAAACATGATAAGAAAACAGAGAAAACAAGACAGAAATCCTGTTCAGTTTGTAGATGGACTGCTGTTGGGACTTTGTTGATACAGTATTTCTACCAAAAGCGTGTCAAGGTGGCCTGATTCCACATCTGTGTGTGTTGTCCTTGCAAAAAAATGTAACTAATTGCTAAGAAAACAAAGTTAAATATTTAACAGAGAAGTACAGTGAAAAGCAATAAGGATGTTCTATACACTATGAATCCACAGTAGAGTCTTTCTGTAAAGTAGGATTTACAAAGCCATGATTTTAGATTTTGATTGAAATACATAATGCACTATTTGCACAGGACCAAAATGAATACCATTGGCTTTTCAAGGACCTGATTGGGACGACTCTATTTACTCCACCATGTTGAATAGATGATTTTGACTAGTATCACCACAGAACACTGGTTATTTCATTAGAAACATTGGACTAGTGTTACTAGAGAACATTGTCATTCCAGTTAAACATTGGTTATTCCAGTTACGGAACAGGACTAGCATTACTAAAGAACTTTGGCTATTCCAGTAGACGAATAGTACTAGTATTATTAAACCCATTTCAAACATGGACGTCAGACACTGGCCCTTTTATTTACAGAGACAATGCAGATATGTTAACAAGAGCCAAGACACACCTCATAAGAAGTTCAGTTCAACGCTCTCTGTTCTCATCCAAACGTCACTTCTAATGGCTCCGTCTCATTTGGATTCACTACTAATCATGCAGCTCTACACGCCTCAGTGTGGTCTGACAGAGAGGGCTGACAAAGAGGCCTAATTTGACAGCAAACCCTGGTGAAACAGGCAGATTACCATTCATCCATGTTGCTTCCCTGTCTGGAGCCCAAATGGCAACCTGTTTACTGTATAGGCTAGTTTATTCAGGGCCCATAGTGTTCTGGAACTAGTTCCCTATTAAAAGGAACAGGAGGCGATTTGGGAGGTAGGTCGGGGGGTGGCTTAGTTTGGGTTTGGGTTTAGCCTCACTCAACAGGATCCAGCAGGCTGTGAGGTTCACAGAGCATCAGCAGATCGCACATACAGATTCACGCAATTAATGCCAATAAGCGCATGCACAAAAACGCACACAAACGCACACATCCACACAAACAGCGTACATCAGTAAAGTGATGAATCCCACAACAAACTGCATGAGAGGCAGGCAGTGGCAGTTGTCTCCAGAGACTTCCCAGGTCTTCAAGGAAAATATTTGCCCTAGTTGTGACTGTAGTCACCCATGGCCTGTCCCACTCCATTTCCAATCAACTCTGTCCTAGGAAACCGTCCTCCTTCAGGTTGTACCTCAGAAGAGCAACGCAGAATGCTGAGACTCCTGTGAGCCATGTGGAAGGCCAAAACATATATTGTGTTACCGGTTGAGAGATGTTTAAGGTGGACTCTTCCCCTTTCATTTCCATTGACATCAACACGCTGTAAAGCCATCAGTTGAAAAATTCTGGGTTTTTAAATAAAAAACAGGCTATGTTGGTGGGTGTAAAAACCCAAAATGGTCTAGGGATTTCTTGGGATTTAAAATCCGCCACTATCTTGACATTGTGGCCTCTCAAGAGGTCATCATTTACAGCAGAATAATGTGCTTTTTTTGTGGATCCACAAGAAGGATGAATAGAAAACATTGTTTGAGAAGCTTCCATGAGTATTAATGTGAAATTGTGTGAATAAATATAAACGTATGTTGACATGTAGTTGTTTTTTATTGGGAAACATATAGTATAATACAACAGGTATGCTGTTTTACATCACATTTGGATTTCCCCTGGGGTTCACTACAACTATAAGTTGTTTATGGTATGATAATATAAATTATAAACAGAATCTCAAATATTTTCAGATTTTTTTTTCTTTCAAAAACTCTAAAATATCAACCAAAACGTCAATATGGGGTTTCTGTATCAGTTTGGTGGAAAACTTTTTACACAAATCCAACATTAGATTTGATTGTGGACCTACACATGCCATCAGAAGTGTTTTTAGGGTTTTCTGCTGAAATCTTAAAATACTGTAGATTTGTGGTCGAGATTGGAATTGGCTTCATTCTTAGTCATTCATTGCAGCAGACTGTCCTCTACAACGTGGGGAAAAAAACGTAAGCTTTAACCATTCCGAATATATTAATAGAAATAAAATGGATGCGCCTTCGGATTTGTTCCTCGACCTTCTTAACATCTGAAATCCAGCATTGAAACTAAAATGTAGGGGGAACGTAATATCCACATTATCTTATTGTAAAAGAGATGGCAGACCAGGGAAATCTGATGTGACACACTTGACAAAAAGTGCTAACCAGATCACATAAACTGTTGTCAAAATTATGGCTAAGCTCTGGCCATTGTCTTTCAGGTTGAAAAAGGGAATTTGTAATGGCGCAGGGCTTTAGAACTTCAAAAGAAGTGTGTTAATTCTCATGTTCAGAAAGAGATTTAGAAATAAACTAGCAGAAGCAACACAGCTCTGTTTAAAGATTCCCTCTGGATTCACACACACACACACATTTCCATGTATTTAATTCACTATCTAATTGAAGCCCTGGAGATTCATACTCAGACTCTAACTGAGAATAATTAAACCAGACTGCTTCCAAGTGACACGTATAGTGCCCATCTTTTTACAAGGGCCAAAGGGGTCCATAGACCCTGGCACAAGACGAGTTCATTATGTAGGGTATAGGGCACGATTTGGTACTACCATTCCTTAACAACAAAGACTTTCATTGTCTTTTTTGGTTCAAACTTATATGCTCAGGTGTGGTCTTCCTAGTGAGCCATGCTAATTAAATGCTATTGTTGAGTAACTTAAACTGCTTCCGCTCCTCTAAAAGTATGATTTTTAATTGTTTTGCAGGGGAATTATCATACTAATTGCTCCGTTAGGGGAGCAGCTCCTGTAATTCTCTATGATTTCCCTTTCGGTCACAGTTTAACGAGGAGGAAACTCTATTCCCCGTGTCGGCAAAGTTAGGAACCAGACAGTCTGACTTAAATGTTTTATTAAGGACTCATTAGGAATGGATTTGTTTAATATCTGTTATGTTTCATATTGATTTATCTCCCTAACAAGTAAAATCATTATGAACTCTTTAACGAAACTTGTCAAACATGTCCAATAAGTAAAATTATACAATTGGACTGACGTTGACATACACATTTTCACATGCTTTAATAGCACTGTTGTCATTGATAAAGATCAGTGCGTGTGGATCTTCTGTGATGACCACAGGCTAATGGTAAGACCCTGTGTGTCATGTCCTGGCTGGGAGCCCCAGGCCATCTTTGAGTGCCCAGGGCCACAGTCAGGTCCTGCCAGTAGAGGGGCCTCTAGGCATCTCAGCATGGACTGTTTGGTGCTCCCCAATTGGGGAAAGCAGCTGCTAGTTGTCCCTGATTGGGGAGCCTACCTTGTTTCCATCCTATTGTGAAATTACAATATTTGGTTTCTGCAACATCTATACTCCTACAATCCACAATGCTACATGTCTCTGGTTCTTTCAAGGTCTCACACCCAAAGACAACAACACAGCCTGGAATCATTATCACTATGTACAATTACCGCAGGTGGCAATATACAGCATCCAAATTAAACAATTCAATCACGCAATGCATGACAACGTTGCCAAAACATAGCTGATCTTCCCAGTTATTGTTCAGTTCTACTTCTGCTTGTCCTCATGGAAAGATACATGATCCACAATGTGAGGCCTACAGCATACCTCTAAGTAAAAGTGACATGCTAAACATACTGTGTCCTAGAGGATGAAAATAACCGCTAACAATATTTACAAAAGGCTATGCATGGAGCTCAAAGGATCTAATGGGCATTCCAGAGCATGCAGACTGCTGGAGCAGTTCATTTGAAACCATTACCTTGATTCCTATGACCTACATCATCCTCAAGTACTAATAGGAAATAAAAACAGTACACAGTACACCGCCTTTTAAATACAGAACAGAGATAAAAACGTATGAGAGGACACTGACTTTGTCTCCCTGGCAAGGAGCCGTGTTAAAAATTAATTATACCCAATTGCCTTGTTACAATTGGGTCAGAGTAATCCATAACTCATTTCCAGAGGTCTGAGGGTTTTAGGGTATCAGACATTTTTTTCTTGTTGGTACTATTAAGTGTGCAATTTGTCAGTGTTTCTCCTCTCTTTTGAGAGGGAGACCAAGGGGGTGAGAGGGTGAGAGAAAGAGGGAGGAATGGGGATGGCCGGAGGGGGTAGGGGGGCCGTGTGCACAGACAGCAAGGGTGAGACGCCTCCCTGAGGAGATAAAACAACTCGTCGTTGACATTGATTAAACCATCAGTGCGAGAGATTCGTATTTTTCCAATGTGCTGGAACAGCTAATGAGAGAGACATCGATGTCTTGTGATTAAATATGTAAAAGGCCTCAGCTGGAAGTCTGTGTGATGCTGTTAAAAGGTTCAAATATTAATGATTTATTTGCTTTGATTCAAAAAGTGTGTCCTAGAAGGGAAACGTATTGGTTGTTTTTAAGTCATCGTTGAGAAGCCAAACCCTCTGTCTTCCTCATAAAGCACCGCCGGGGAAAGAGAGACAGAGAAAAAGGAATATAATGAAAAAACTGCTATAAAGCAGGCAGTGGAATGATTACACTTCTTTGCCGCTTGTGACATTTCTCAGTGTTAATTATTCATAATGCTTTTCTCCCCCTGCGTGGCTGCAGGGAAGCTGTTATACCACACTGCCTTTTCTCTCTCTATTTCTCCCTGTGTCTGTCTCTCTCCCTCTCTTCTCCCTGTGTCCGTCTCTCTCCCTCTCCCTCCCTCTCCCGGTGTCTGTCCCTCTCCCTGCCTTCTCCATGTGTCTGACACGGTTTGTCTCTCCCCGCGTTTGTCTCTGTTCATCTCTCCCTGTGTCTGTCGCTGTTTATCTCTCCCTGTGTCTGTTTCTCCCTCTATCTCTCCCTGTCTGTTGTTGTTTATCTGCTCCTGTGTCTGTTGTTGTTTATCTCTCCCTGTGTCTGTCTCTCCCTCTATCTCTCCCTGTCTGTCGCTGTTTATCTGTCCCTGTGTCTGTTGCTGTTTATCTCTCCCTGTGTCTGTCTCTCCGTATCTCTCTATCTCTCCCTGTCTGTCTCCCTATCTCTCCCTCTCACTCCCTATCTCTATCTCTCCCTGTCTGTCTCCCTATCTCTCCCTCTCACTCCCTATCTCTCTATCTCTCCCTGTTTGTCTCTATCTCTCCCTGTCTGTCTCCCTATCTCTCCCTCTCACTCCCTATCTCTCTATCTCTCCCTGTTTGTCTCTATCTCTCCCTGCCTGTCTCTCTATCTCTCCCTCTCCCTGCCTGTCTCTCTATCTCTCCCTGCCTGTCTCTATCTTTCCCTGCCTGTCTCTCTTTCAATGTGTTTTGCTTTTCTTCTCATATCCTTCTATTCTATATATCACACCACCTTCTCTCTCGTTGTTCTACTCTCCCTCTTTCAGTATATTTTGGTTTGACTGCTGCTCTCCGCGGGCCGGCTCCACAGACAGGGGAGAGGTGTCATGATGCTGCTATCAGGGCTGAGTAGTCAGGGGGGGTCTTTGAACACATGTCTATTGAGGGGCTTGCTGTCGCCTGCATCGGCAGAA
The DNA here is from genome assembly GCA_016801125.1 of Novumbra hubbsi. Classification (NCBI taxonomy): domain Eukaryota; kingdom Metazoa; phylum Chordata; class Actinopteri; order Esociformes; family Umbridae; genus Novumbra; species Novumbra hubbsi. The sequence continues at coordinate 551 of JACXGK010006864.1, read as the reverse complement.
GAGAGGAGAGGCTCACATACAGACATCAAAGGAGAAGTGCCCAAGGGAGCGACATGCAGAAAGGTGTGTGTCGAACAGCCGACTGAACAGTCGAGGAGACGAAGAGAGAACCTTCAGATTAACTGTTGACCCTTCAACATCTCTGGGCTGTTTGAGAGAACTTTTTTTCAGCCTGATTTCTTTGGCATGTTTACGATACGTTCTTTGTGACAGTTTCTCTAGTGTTTGGGTTGTGTGTGTGTGTATTTGATATGGACTAGAGAGTCAAGTCCTATCTTTCATACAGACCTATGTGTATTTACAACTACAGCAGTTAATGGGTGAATATACCCAGAGGACCAAAGTACTTCTGGTATTTACTCATGAATCCCCCTAACCTCTCCCCTCCACCACTACCCCCACTCCTCCATCACTACCCCCACTCCTCCATCACCACCACCTCCCCTCCATCACTACCCTCTCCTCTCCATCACCACCCCCTCCCCTCCATCACTACCCCCACTCCCCCATCACTACCCTCACTCCTCCATCACTACCCTCACTCCTCCACC
>JACXGK010006863.1:0-27261 GCA_016801125.1 Novumbra hubbsi | reverse complement strand
CCAGTGTTTGGGTATTCTGATGTCTCTGTCCCAGTGTTTGGGTATTCTGATGTCTCTGTCCCAGTGTTTGGGTATTCTGATGTCTCTGTCCCAGTGTTTTGGTATTATAATGTCTCTGTTCCAGTGTTTGGGTATTCTAATGCCTTAAATCAGTACTTTGGCACCTATGGCAGGGATTTCACCCTCACGTTATGCCTACTTCTCAAACACTACCATACGTACAAGAAAACACCAGCAGAACTTCAGAGGGAACACCACATGATAGAAACCACTTAGAAGCCTCAAGAACTCAACAACCAGGTTAGTTAGAAAGTACCTAAAAGATCCCTAGAGTTCTTAAACTGAATTGTGGGCAGATGAGACGAAGATTACATGTACCGGAGTAATGGAAAGAGGAAACATTGTAAAATGGTTATGACTTGGGTATGTACGGCTGCGCCCCGAAGTAGCCCACTCCTTTTAATTGCTGATGTGACTCCTGTCGACAGAAACATCTTGTCTGTTCTGATCCTATATGCCTCTAAACTATTTGAGAGCACTTTTTCTTGCAACGGAACAATGATGAAAACACACTGCCTTTGCTATAAGCATCACCGGGGATGTTTGGTGATGTCAATAGCTTGCAGAATTCGGGCAACCATTGCATGCCAAGGATTTGATCAAGTACTTAACCTACTATGTCCACTATATAATACTTTTGGTATACAAATATGTAAGGACTATGTTTAAAACATGCTGGTGTTTATAAGGATTTACAATGCTGATGACAAGCTGGCAAATTCCAGTCTGCTCTTTTACCATTTGCTATTTGCTATTAAGATGGGTGTATAGCTGAATTGTCAAGGAAAAATATGTCCAACAGTAAAATTTTCAGGTCTATATTAGCCTTTCCATAAATCTGAAGAACAATGCAAAGCATTTATTCCTACATTTAATAACAAATAGTTCGAAGACAACAAATGCTGAAACTGAGACAGGGGCATCTTTACCACTGTGTTGCATCATTTCTTCTTTTAACAATTCCAACAAAAATGTTTGGAAACTGAGGAGACCAATTGCTGTAGCTTGCTGTCGTTTTGTGTAGCGAAATGTATTCCCATTCTTGCTTAATATATATTTATTTCATAATGCACAAAATGGGTGACCATCTTGGACTGCAGGCAGGCCGGTTAGCAGCCAGAATATTTTACTAGGAAATATTGCTCTTTTAATACGTGTGGAATGTGGTTTGGCATTGAATTGCTAAAATAAGCAAGACTTTCCCTGAAGAAGTTGTGGTCTGGGTGGCAGCATATGTTGCTCCAAAACCTGTATATATTGTTCAGCATTAATGATTTACACAACTTTTCACAGTTGTGTAAGTCACTAGTGCCATGTAAACTAATGCACCCCCAAACTATCACAGGCTTTTGAACTGTGCGCTGATAACATGCTGGATGGTCTGGAGGATACGGCATCCATGATTCCCATAAAAATGTCACATTTGGATTGGTGCAGTCTTTCACAGAGTGGTGAACCCCTCCCAATCCTCCCTTCTGACAGGTCCATCCTTTATGGAATGATATTTTGATATCCAATCATATTACGGACCTGTTGCCAATTGACCTATTGTGACATTCCACCATGTTCTTGTTGTTCTCTGTCCCAACTTTTTTGACACTTGTTGCTGGGATCAAATCCAAACTCAGCTTGATCTTTTTATAGCGGGTATTTTGTACTCTTCTTTTATTAAATATATGGTTGCAATGATTTGCACATCTGCATAAATCTGTTTTTATTTACATTTCAGACAGTGTCCTAAAGTTTTAGGAAGGTTGGATGAAGTTTACTACATTTTACAGTGCTCAATGAATCCCTAATGGATGTAACATTTACACAACCTACAAAATGAAGTCATCATGTAACATTAATCCCGTTTTTTGTGAGGAAGAAAGGTTCTAACACAGTTTGCGACTAGCCAGGCTGCCGTGTGACGGTGCAAGGTGCAGGCAGACCATGCATTCAGTCCAACCCTGCAAAGTGCTGCATACCTTTCTGCTTGCACGGCACTCCAGAGAAGGGATGTCCCCATTTTATATTGCCTGCTTACAATATGTCTTTTAGCTAAATCTACACGTTGTTGTTTATCTGAAGAAAATGTACATTTGCACAATGATTTTGCTTTGTACACAAATGTTCTTTTGCTAAACCAGCCCCAGTCATGTAGGCTATGATTTGAGGACCAAATAACAAGAATCACATATATTTGTTATCAGTGCTGTATGTGCTAATTAACTTAGTATAATCCATGTGTAGCTAATTCTTGCAATTATGTTGTGATAACTTTTTTGGCCAATTGTGCGGGAGACTTACCCATCTAGTAACACTGTCCTTAGATTGCAGTGTCATTTTAACACATTCCCCCCCTAAAAGCAACTGTGGGCCATACCATTTACCCATGGTTTTGATAACTTCAAATCGGCCCTAATTAATCGCCCTGGCCAATCAATCGGCACACCTTTGTTTGCGACCAATACTACAGAGTGTGTGTGTGCTGACTATAAAAAACACAATTTATGATAACATCTTGACCCAGTACACTTCTTAATATAATTGTCCTGAATTTTTACAGTGAAATTCCTTGAAAGTACTCACTTAAATTTTGCATTTTCATAATGAAAATTGAAATTTCAACAAGGCCTAATAAAATGGTCCAATTTTACTAAGCGTTTCAACAGGCAAACCATCCTGCCACCCTCGCATTGATGCTCCTCAATCACCAGCTCACTTCAATTTTACAGACAGTTAAGCATTTCATCATGGCAATGCAATGTTCCTGTCTGTTTCAAATACTTCATCATTGTTCCGCTCCACCAAAAAACACCATCCTGTCTGAATGACTTCAGACATGTAACACGCATCTGTATGATCATGACTAAGGTGAATGTCTGTTCCTCTGCCATCTCAAAATAATGATTGACAGTTTCCTTAACCTACTGCAGTTTGAAGACAGAGCCAACAGTTTGGAGCACAATATCAACATGGGGCTTCACTACATCAAATGTCTGCAGAAGAAGAAGTATTCAATGATACTCTTTGTGGGCATTAGCTCTGCATTTAACACCATGAATCTGAAACTGCTACAAGACAAACTATCCAAGCTGTACTTCGATCCAGCGTTTGGGTCAATACATTCTTGGCTGACAGGGCGGAAACAAAAAAAAGACCTCTGTGCACTTTTCAGACTCCATCAATTACCACTGGAGCCCCGCAAGGTTGCATGCTCTCACCACCCCCCAACTCTGGCCACTTTCAACAATGCATCTGTCATGCTAGCGATCCGAAGATTACACGACACTTTGGACAATCTTATCATTGACTGCAAAGAGCCCATGTACCGTGGAGAGGGAGACCAATTGGTGGCCTGGTTTGGTCAAAATGACCTGGAATTTAGTAGGGGCCCTCTTGGGTTGAGGTTGAGGGATTGCCTAGACTCACTCAGGCCCTCTGATGTAAACCTAATGGGGTTTACTTGTGCATTCTGAGATAACCCCCTCCCCCCTCGTTGTACTGCTCTGTTACTGGCCTGTTTTAAAAAAAAGAATGAATGTTTTATGATATATTGTGAAAGATTTCAGTTGTCCACTTCAAGAAATGAAAAAAATAACTTTTTAGAAAAGAGTTGTCTTTTGGCAGGGCTTCAGGTTACCATTTGTTTCTTTTTTCTTCCAATAGATTCTGTTATAATACCTGACTCAGGTCTCAGCTCCATGCTGAGAAAAACGTTGTTAAAGTATGTTGTTAAAGTATGTCTCTCCATTAGAACTGTATAGCCACGCATGAATGCAACGGTATCGACATCATCATCGCTCTGATCCTCAACGACATCAACCCGTTGGGTAAGAAGAGGATGGACCTGGTGTTGGAGCTCAAAGTGAGACCCTTGTCCTTGGCTTCATTCAACATTCTAATCACCAGTGCTCAGAATGTCATATACTTTCCTGTCGCTTTATCTATTTTGCTCTTTCAGAATAATGCCTCAAAGCTCCTCTTGGCCATCATGGAAAGCCGCCATGACAGTGAGAACGCTGAGAGGATACTGTACAACATGAGGCCCAAAGAACTGGTGAGCATGGCAGGAACACCTGAGGAACTGTGCGGTTCCGAGGGCGACGCTGAAGCAATTTTAACTGCAACATTCATGCGCAGGTGGAGGTGATAAAGAAGGCCTACATGCAAGGGGAGGTGGCGCCGGAGGAGCCTGCGGAGGACGATAAAGATGGGGAAGAGGAGCATGCGGCCTCTCCGAGAAACGTGGGCCACAACATCTACATCCTGGCCCATCAGGTACTGTGGACCTCTGACTGAAAGCCTGCAATTATACACCAAACACCTGTAACCGCTATACTTTAGAGCTGTACGCAGCCTTGCGTCCGCTACTAACCCCCCCATGGAACCCCCCCTCTTTCAGTGTCGGAACAAATCTAAGGAACTGATCAGAAAAGAAAAGGCCCTCCCTCAGAGCCTGGTTCCTCTATAGGTTTCAACCCTTTTAGGGAGTTTTTTATAGCTTGCATTAACCCTGTTGTTGCTTGCTCTTTGACTTTGATTCAGTCAGAGTGTTGTGTGGCAACGACTGATGTAAGAGGGATTTATAAAATACATTTGATTAATTGACGTTGGACTTCAGAAGCGCTGGGTTGCTGTACAGAGGGTCAAGAGCTTCACGGTTTTTGGATCACTGTGGAACTGAAATGGTCCCACTGCACTAACTTAAGGTGAGGTAAGTGCAGTAATGCCTCTTGGACCTCAGGTGGATGAAGACATCTGGCCGGCCTCTAAGTCGCTCTCAAACTCCTACAGATGCATGATTTCAGAACATTCTGTAAGCATGTAACACAGTCTAGTACAGCAACTGCCGGCAAAGGTTTTTTCAGGGGGTAGTTCCCCCAGCCCAGGGTATAACCAGGAGCCAGCTTCCGAGCCTCCAAGAATTTCTTTTTTTATCATTAGGTCATCAGACAGTCGAAAAGCCAATACTGATGTAACACAAGTATCTGAAAAAGTCCATTAATAGTGGGTTCCAGGGGCCCAAGGGAGAGCAAGGTCACGTGGGGAATGCATGGCTGGAGTGACATGCCTGAAGGAGGCCCGGTTTAATAAATACTGATAAGGATGCATGATAATAACTCCTCAGTAAAGACTGCTTTATACTTTGGAATGCGACAGTGATTGTGAATTGTTCACAGACGACACTTGTCACAGTCTGTCCCACCTAGATGTATTGCAAAATGTTTGCAGTAACTGTAAGTCCCTGTGGAACTATTAATTTAAAATTTTAAATGTTACAGTCTATTTCATAACTTCTTACCATAGTCCTTAATGCCTATGTGCAATTACAACATTTGATTGGCTTTAGTACTTTTAGGAAATCTCAGCAAAGCACAAGCTGTTGTCACATTGCAGAGAACCAGGAGAAAATCGTTAGGACCAAACTAGCCTTGTTAATAAGGATATATTGGTCTGGTCCAACAGTGCTTCCCAGCTCAACTCCATCTGGTTTTCTCCCTGTCTACCATTGTTCTGTTAAGCCTAATTAACAAAAACCTTTTTTCTGTTATTGAGCTGTAATGGGATTATTAAAAATAATTAATTTAATTTAAATCTTGTAGTGTTTTAGATTTGATATATACAGTATATTTACACCACTGAGCCAAACTTCTAGATAGCTGAAAGTCAATCAAATCCATTTGTTTGGGTAGTACGTGTTCATTTGTGTATATACCGATGAGCAATAACATTATGACCATCTGCCTAATATTGTGTAGATCATGGACATGGACTTCACTAGACCTCTGAAGGTGTGCTCTGGTATCTGGCACCAAGATGTTACCAGCAGATTCTTTAAGTCTGTAAGTTGCGTGGTGGAGCCTCCATGTATCTGACTTGTTGGTGCAGCACATCCCACAGATGCTCGATTGGATTGTGATCCGGGGAATTTGGAGGTCAAGTCAACACCTTGAACTGGTTGTTGTGTTCCTTAAACCATTGGTTTGTCCAGCATATCCCACAGATGCTCGAATGGATTTAGATCTGGGGAATCCAAGTGAACACCTTACCTTGTTGTGTTTCTCAAACCATTCCTGAAGCATTTTTGCTTTTTTACATTATCCTGCTGAAAGAGGCCCATGCCAGAGTGTCCACCTTCTTTCGTTGCTCTGTGGCCTAGTTCTGATGCTCATGTGCCCATTGTAGGCGCTTTCGGCAGTAGACAGGGGTCATTATGGGCACCCTGCCTGGTCTGTGGCTACGCAGCCCCATACTGAACAAACTGCAGTGCACTGTGTGTTCTGACATATTTCTATCAGAAGCAGTATTAACTGTTTCATCAATTTGACAGTAGCTCACCTGTTGGATGGAACCACACTGGCCAGACTTCACTCCCCACGTGCATCAATGAGCCTTGGTCACCCATGAACCTGTTGCAGGTTCACAGTTTTTTCTTCCTGGGAACACTTTTGATAGGTAACGACCACTGCAGACTGGGGAAACCCCGGGCTGCAGTTTTGGCGCATTAACTCGTGAGGAGAAAGTGTTCACTTGCTGCCTAATACATAAGACACTGACAGTGCCATGATGACGATTATCATTGTTATTCACTTCACCTGTGAGTGGGGATAATATTACGGCTTATTGGTTTATAATCATTATTTCATGATAATCTTAGCTTAGCAAATGGTGTTTAAAAGGAGTTCCTATCCAGCTCGGGAAAGTCTCTAGTGAATTTAGTTTGGCCCATTTGATCATCTTTTCCAAGTAATACAAGGAACTGGGCAATTATTCATCTAGATGCTAAAAAGGGTTGTACTTCAGCACCTAGAAAGACATTCTCTACTTCTTTCTGGTTTTCTTTTGGAAATTACTTATCTAAAGAACGTTTTTATTGAGCCTGCCAACGGGGGAAGAGTCAAATTTCATCTGGGAACGATTCAGACCTACAAGGGAAATTGCACAATTCAAAAGTGAAAGTTTCTGAGGTAGGCAGACCAGTATAAACCGCTTCTGCCCCAAACCAAATGCTTATCAAGTAGGATGGGAAAATTTAAAAGTATTTCCTGTGAACTGTATGAAAAGGCTGGTTGGTCTGTGGCAATGTGAATACACATATATAAATCAAATCAAACTGTTTAGCAGGCAATTATCAGCTAACTGCAATCAGTTAATCAGCATCCAGTATTCAAGTGTAACGTTTTAAACAGTGACATGGAACTCTGTTCAATCTACCACCCTGTTTCCAAAAACTTTGGGATGCCATGTAAAATGTCAATACGAACAATGCAATGATGGGCCAATTATTGAAACCTAATATTCAATAGAAAATAGTACAAAGACAACGTATCAAATGTTGAAACTGACACATTTTATTGTTTCTTGAAAATATATGACCACTTTGAATTCGATGCCAACAACACATTAAGAAATAATTTGGGACAAAAAAAATGCAAGTTAAAACACTACCATGCAATTGGTACCATTCAAAAACAATAACATTTCTGAGTTTCAACCTTTGATATGTTGTCTTTGTACTCTTTTCAATTAAATACAATGATTAACTAAATATTGGTACATAGCATTCTGTTTAAACCATTCGTGAAACACTCTCAGCAGTGGACAGGGGTCAGCATGGGCACCCTGACTGGTCTGAGGCAACACAGCCTCATGCGCAACAAACTGCGATACGCTGTGTGTTCTGACACCCTTCTATCAGAACCTGCATTAACCCCGTCACTGTCACTGGTTCACTGCTTTTCCTTCCTCGGACCACTTTTAATAGGTACTGAACACGGCCGACTGGGAACATCCCACATGAGCAGCAGTTTTGGAGATCTTGCCATCACAAATTGGCCCTTGTCAAAATCGCTCAGATCTTTACTCCCATTTTTCCTGCTTCTAACAAATCAACTTTGAGCGCGAAATGTTCACTTGCTGCCTAATATATCCCACCCCCTGACAGGCCATGATGATGCGATTATAAGTGTGATTCACTTCACCTGTCAGAGGTCATAATGTTATGGCTGATCGGTGTATATCCTGCCTTTTCTCACCAAATATTTCTATTGTGGACGTCTACCCTGGATTGTCAAGGGTTTCGGAAACGGGTTGTGCGTTTGTAAGACATCACTGTCAGCGCTTGTAACACACAAGTGCATGTGCCTGCTGTAAGATCGACCAATCTGTGCATGCAATTCATACACCTCCATTTTATGTAATTTGATAACACCCTGTGTTAACACTGAACGGAGGCTACATCCTGTAATTAAAGCACAAAGAACAACAGTGGCAGGTACTGTCAGACTCCTCTGGCACCGCAGTGATCCGGTGATCACTTTACCCCACAGGCAGGAAGATCAACTGCCACACCACACCCAATAGGTTCCAGGTCAGAAACTATGGGGAATTGTAGACAACAAAACACCTAGTCGTTGACATGGAAAACCTATTTGGTTTTTGTTACTTGTTGGCATTGATCCAGTCATACAGTGTTGTTGTTGTTGTTTCAGCTGGCTCGCCACAACAAGGAGCTGCAGGCCATGTTGAAGACCTATGGGGAAGGGGATGAAGCTCTGGAGTTCTATGCCAAGCACACTGCCCAGATTGAGGTGTGTCATTTGATCCAGGAGAGTCAGCCATTTTGGCTCTTGTCCTGCCAGGTTCCTCTACGTGCACTGAGTTAAAGGAACATTTTCACTCCTGTACTCTAACCCTTTTTTTCTTGTGGTTTAACTACTGCCGTGTTCAGTTTGGTGGTTTGCTGTTTGATTGATGCTTTTTTAACCTAGGTATGATCAGACTGGGTATGTGACAGTCGTTTGGTTTTGCTGGGCCTGCTCTTGCTGACAGCCAGTATTTTGTTTCGCGTATAAATATATCTAGCAGCTTTGGCATGTTCGCACGTGTCCAAATGTGAGCTCAGGAAAGGGAAAGAATGCCGTCTGTTGACTGCGAACTAAACCTCAAACGAGGAAGAGATGATAAAAATGAATATGTGCAGTGGTGCACAGCAGTATTATATACACAAACTGCCACTCTACATGCTTCTCTACAAGAACATTATTATTGCCAGAAAGTCTTCCACTGTGAGGACTAGATACAGACATGCCACCGCCTAACCATAAGGTTTAGGGCCAACCCAGTCAAGGGCCTAGAGTCGCCTGCCCTCCCCAAGGACGGAGAGGGGACCGTGACCGGTGGGACGTTGTGGTTGTGTGCAGATTGTGCGGCTGGACCGCACCATGGAGCAGATCGTGTTCCCCGTGCCCAACATCTGCGAGTTCCTCACCAACGAGTCCAAGCTGAGGGTGTACTACACCACGGAGAGGGACGAGCAGGGCAGCAAGATCAACGACTTCTTCCTGCGCTCCGAGGACCTCTTCAACGAGATGAACTGGCAGAAGAAGCTGCGAGGTACTCAGGAGCCCACCACCGGTAACGCGAACACAGTCCCCTGTGCGTCCCTCTTCCTACCTCTCTATGCTAAGTAACGGCTCTACATGGCCTCATCCCTCCCAGACATCTGCAGGAGCCGCCCTACGTCGGGTCTGGGTCCCCCCCCCCCCACGAAACCTGGAACGAGGGAAGGGAGGGAGGAGGTCATGTAGCATTTGATTGTAGGTGGATGACAGTTGTGTTCAATGTATGGTTGGATTGAAGTGTTTACACTACGGCGGGAGGGTGGCTGTGGCTGACGAAACGACGTGACATGCTTGGTTGACTCGTTCACGCCCTGACACACCACCAGTGTTTTCACAAGCGCTCGCAGAAATTTCTGCCCACCCCCTCCCCCCCAACCTACAACGCCTAATGGTGGAGGTTAAGTGATGGGAACTCTTTATTCCTCTGTGGGAACTTTATATTCTTACCCGAGACATTGCACCCACAAACTTTCAGTTGTTAGGGTGTGTGGACTGGCCGGCAGGAAGTTTGGAGATGGTTTGATAAGAGGCTGAGCTGCTCTGAGGTGAGGACATGGTCCTGTTCCATGGTCTAGTAACCACACTCCACCCCATCGATCCTGCCTGGCCCCACAGACACCCAGCCCACACGAGCTGAAGGCAGAACAATGCAGAGAGCGGTCAAAAAATACCCTGTCATGAGCCGTCATGAGTCTAGCACTCTGGGAAAGTCCGGTAGAAGATCGGATTAACCCCACTCCACGAATGGGATCCAGATGGTCGGGAGAGGGGCAGAGGAAAAGGAGTCTTAGTGGAGGCAGAGAGTTAGTGACTGCGAGCCAAAACTTGACTTTCCCCGAATCTGTTCGCAAACCTCAGCAGAACACTCTAAGCATTTGCGGAAGGAGCCGGGAGAGGTCAACCGACATGCCTTCTCGTTTTGTTCCCCAAGACGCGCGCTGCCGCGACGGAAGTCCCCGAGCGACTGCTGACGCTGTCATCCCGGAGTCCGCCCAGCCGCCGGCCCCACGTTGCACACGCAGCAAGGCGACGCCCGAGCCCATGGATCCACCCCGGTGCTGCGGCCGCCGTGTGACTGAACCCATTGTTTCCTCAATGGGAGCGTGTGTCCGCCTGTCTCTCTCCCCGTGTGAGGCCTGCGCCGCGCGATGGGGTCGACCCTCGCGCCCGTGACCCCGCGCCTCTGCCCTTATCTCAATGACACAAGCGCGGCATTTAGAGGCCGTGTTGCTCGGCTGACCGCAAGTCATGAGTGCGGCTAGTGTTTACAAAAGTCCCCGCCCTCGGTTCCTCTTTTCTGTGACAAAGCTGTCTCCAGAATAGCGGCGGTCGACCTTCTGACCAAAAGCTATGTAGTCAGTGTGCGGCTGGTGTGGGGCTTGTTTTGGCCGGGGATGTTTTTTACCGTCCTAAATTGCATGTCGAAATTGGTCAAGGGCTGGAAAACTTTGAACTCCGAATGTACACAAATAGGCATGCTAATTGGTTTTCCACTATTTTTGTCTTTGCTGGTCAGTGTTTACTTCACCCATGTGAACATTACACTATCAAAAAAGTTAATAATATCAGTGGGGATCTTTAGCCTGGACACCATCTTAGTTGCTGGAGAATTAACCTCCAACTTAAGTCCATGCTCGAAGATCATATATATATATTTATGATGTGAATATGGATTACCTAGTAACAGTTTAAATAGACAATATCCTTATATTAATAGTTCCTGGCCAAACTGTGCAGCCTTTTGGGTCTCCCGGACTGAGTGGGTTAATGCTGGCCTCAGCTGAGACCCAAATATGACAAACACTGTCACCATTTCCTGTAGTCATTGTAGATAGTTAAAGGACATGGGTTGGAATATTTGCTACAAAAAAACAGCTACATTAACTAAGTTAATTGCTTGTGAATTGGTTAAAACCAGCACTATTATTACTGGAACCAAATTTGATATGGTCCGTCTTTCGTTTTAAAATGTCATATTCGACCTTGATTTCCCTGTTGGTATATGTCTCATATGTCAGATTTAGTTACAATAGCAACGGTGACCAGAACTGTTAAGAACCGCTGCGTCGTGTTTGTTGGAAATCCTCCAGTGAATGTGTCGTGGGATGTGTTTTCATTTGCAAGTGCTTTCTGTGCGTGCCTCATCCGTTCTGTGCTTGCAGTAGGTGTCGTATCTGAGCGTGCCTCATCCGTACTGTGCTTGCAGTAGGTGTCATATCTGAGCGTGCCTCATCCGTTCAGTGCTTGCAGTAGGTGTCGTATCTGAGCGCGCCTCATCCGTTTGGTACGTCCTCCCTCGGTTAGTGGCGCCATGACTTGCCGCCGGTGGGGTTGTTGTGGAGGCGAATCCCCAGTTTTGACCATGTCTGACGGCACTCCTCGTCCCTCCTCCAGCCCAGCCCATTCTGTACTGGTGCTCGAGGAACATGTCCTTCTGGAGCAGCATCTCCTTCAACCTGGCTGTGCTCATGAACCTGCTGGTGGCCTTCTTCTACCCCCTGGAAGGTGTTCGTGGAGGTCAGTGAGCTCCGTTGTCATCCTCTCTGTTTTCATCCCCTCTTTCCTCACTCCGCTAAATAATCCACGGGGCTACTCAATTGTCGACCTCCGTTTTAACAAAAGGTTCTCCGATAAGAGTATGGATCCAATCCTCAGTTAGTTGGCGCTCTGGTATGTCATTAGGTTAGTCACGTGCGTTGTCTTACCCACTGGCCTGATGTGGCCTGGAATATAAGTGAGCTATGCTGATGATGATGTCACATATGTACACAATGACACAAGCGTTTGGCGAAAGATATGGGTTACGGAGAATCTTCGTTTTATTTGACACAGCAGCACCTCAGTTGTCCCCCGAGGGGTGCCGCGTCACTCCTGGAGGACTAAATGTTAGGCTGTTCCTTTGTTCTACCAGTCTGACAGTTACAAAACAGGATATCAGAGTTGGTGACACACAGAGCATTCAGTCATGGGGAACTGCATCACAACACCCATTACACAGAGCCACAAGTTGGACGGAGCGCTAAACTGGGCCGCTAGTCTTCTGCCAACTGCAATCCAATGGCCCAACGACTGAACTTTGCAATGTGGGTCATTTCAAAAGTAACGTACGTTGTGCATTCTTATTAGGTCAAATGTGGGATGACGGGACGGTGAGCATGTACTGTTGCGGCATGGGTTCGATTCTGCCCTCGTCTATCAGAAAGCAAGCAAAAAACAACAAAACAAGTGGAGCCGAAGGAGGCATGCTAGGACGCCTTCTCCCACCACACGTGTTTGTGAATAGGAAGTTGAAACAACACCCGTCCCTGTTGAGGAATTGGAGCGTTTCTGTGTGATCACTGAAGCCTGGCTGGATGTCATGCCTGTGGTCAGGGTGCAGCGACACACCTTTCTAACTAACAGCACATAAACCTCATCGCACCTTTACACAGAATTATATCTGTACCCAATATGAACTCCTGGATTCCTCTGTCAATTGTGTGTCAGATCAGATGTCTCGTGAATTAGGCCCCCACCTGATCATTGATGTGTGACGCACTTAGTCACACACACACACACACACACACACACACAGCACTCAATGAACCTGCCACCAGACTTAATCTCTCCTCTGTCGGTTTCGTGTGCAGTGTGCGTTCACTGTGTAGGTCTATGTGGTTTGGTCATCCCTGAGCCTGCCAGCGAACATTACACCCACAACACAGACTGCAGTGTTTGGGCTAGCCTAAAAGGTGTCAAGTGCTTACCTTACAAAGCCTGGGGTGGAACCCTGTCAACTCCCAACCCTATCTCTTTTCAACGAATAAATATCCGATAAACAGAAAAGAACAAAGCAGAATGAATTAGAATGTGCTTGAACATAAATGTGTACGTGGAAATAAACACACACCTGGTCTTTCAGGCAGTTTTTAATAACCGGCTGCCCCGTTTGTATGTTCTACCCCTGTCCCGGTTGGTGACATTTGAACTTTCGTTAGGTACATATGTTCAGACTAGGCGTTAGGCCCTCTCTAGGTGTGGGTGTAGCATTTCTGCCTGGTAATGCATTATGGATCAGCTCTAGTGGTGTGCTACGAGTGGGGCTTAGTATTCAAGCTTTACTTCAATGCCTGCCAATGTTCATGTGGAATCTAATGCCTTGGTGGACTGGCAAAAAGACAAATGAACTTTACTGTCATTTCAGTGGCATATTTCTACCCGAAACATATTTCTCCACCCGCCTTCTTCTTTTTGTATTTCTCGGTGTCTTTTTCTCCATCTCTTTCCATGCCTAATAGCGGTGATGGTCCGTGGTAATTTCTAAAGCGCATGCGTGGCAGTCGTTAAGGTCTCCATTGTTCCATGGCAGATTTGCAAAGAGAAGACCCACATTGTGACTCTCATAAACTTTACATTGTTTCATGACACTCGGGTCAAGCGGCGCAGTCCCTTTTGTTTGAACTTCCTCAGAGACCGCGAGAGAAACAAACGGTTGTAGCTTAGAGCTAAAATACTTTCATGTGGTTTCCAGTGTCTTTGCATCCAACTGTAAGGTTCATATCAGGACATGTCCGCTGGTGTGTGAAGCCATTGTGTAAAACCTTGGCTTGTGTATCCTTATGGCTCTTTGGTAAATATTGAACTCACACAGTATGATGGTCCGTAGCCATGTCAGCCAGGGTTGTTATTTACATGTGTATGTTAATGGTCAATCCATTTGCTTACATAAGAAGTCTGATGCTCTTTTTGTAGCACCAAGCTGACGGCCGCAGTCTAAGTTGAGCCCTTGACCGTGCTGCTGGCTGACCAGTAGCTAGGAAATCCCATCGGTGCTTCAACTCGGCCAGCAGTTGGAGGGAGTGGTTTCTTCAGCACAGCAGGGTTGTTCTGGTCTCATCACACTTTAGTGACTCTTAGGCAGCTCGGGGCACCTGTTTGGACTAACGGAGATTGTCAGGCATTGCCCCTTGTGACTTCCTAATTGTATAAGCAGCGTGGAGGAAAACAAAGCAGAATGGCATGGTGGTGCCGTGTTTATCAGGATGGTTAAGAGTTTTTGCTATGTGACAGACATACTGCCGTGGCCAGAAGAAGGACACAAGTATTGATTTACACAAAGTTGTTTGCTGCTGCAGTGATTTTAGATTTGTACTGTGGTATACTAAAGTATAAATACAAGCATTTCGTAAGTGTCAAATGCAATTACTTTAAGTACATGCAAAGAGTCAATATTTGCAGTGTTGACCCTTCTTCTTCAAGGCCTCTGTAATTTGCCCTGGCATGCTGTCAATTAACTTCTGGGCCACATCCTGACTGATGGCAGCCTATTCTTGCATAATCAATGCTTGGAGTCAGAATGTGGGTTTTTGTTTGGCAAATGTGACACTTTGTTATCACATTTGCCTCTAGGCAAGTTGTTCCATCATGCTGCAAAAGGCATTGTTCATCACTAAACTATTCTTGGTTGGAAGACGTTGCTCTTGGAGAATATTTTGGTACCATTCTTTATTCATGGCTGTGTTCTTAGGCAAAATTGTGAGTGAGACCACTCCCTTGGCTGAGAGGCAACCCCACACATGAATGTTCTCAGGATGCTTAACTGTTGGCATGACAGAGGACTGATAGAACTCACTTTTTCTTCTCCGGACCAGCATTTGTCTGGATGCCCCAAACAAGGAGAAAGGGGATTCATCAGAGAAAAGTTTACCCCAGTCCTCAGCAGTCCAATCCAAACTCTTCTTCCGTCTTTGTTCCCGTGTCCACAATGGCACACCGCCTAAAACCACTGTCAAGTCGTTTTCCCACGGACGTGCCCGTTTGGCTTTTCAGCCCAAGAACACGTGACACACTTTTGAGGTCAGACAGTTGAGTGTATTATAGGAGTTGAGCCCTGGCTGCACCCTCCGCTCACCCCCGCCTTACCGATGTAGTGGAATTTGTTGGCGTGGACAGGAAGGAATGGGGTTTGGAGAGGAGGCCAGAGACGGCCAGGTCTTCCCTCAGTGGCTCTTGGCTCCGCTGTGGAGTCCAGCACCCTGGCTTGCTGTCAGCCGGCGGACAGGGGATCACTCCCAGACCTTCCCACGTGATTCTGCCAGTAGCTGGGGGTATTTTTAGCGCCCGCAGTTATGTAACAAGCACCTGTCATGTGATCTCCGCAGAGAGAAGAGAAGAGGCGGAAAGAGAGGGGGGGTGGGGGGTTGTGTGAGGAACGAAAACCCAGCTTTTGGCTGGGGCCTCAAAGTGGATACTGCAAACCGGCTGGTCTGTTTTTCAGCTTCAAGGGGAATAGCGATTCACATCTACAATGTGTCTGTGTTCAAGTTATTGTTGGACTGTGTTGATTGCGGTACATACTATATACAATATACAGTGGGGAGAACAAGTATTTGATACACTGTCGATTTTGCAGGCTTACCTACTTACAAAGCATGTAGAGGTCTGTAATTCTTATCATAGTTACACTTCAACTGTGGGAGACGGAATCTAAAACATAAATCCAGAAAATCACATTGTATGATTTTTAAGTAATTCATTTGCATTTTAGTGCATGACATAAGTATTTGATACATCAGAAAACCAGAACTTAATATTTGGCAATTACAGAGATCATACGTTTCCTGTAGTTCTTGACCAGGTTTGCACACACTGCAGCAGGGATTTTGGCCCACTCCTCCATACAGACCTTCTCCAGATCCAACAGGTTTCGGGGCTGTCGCTGGGCAAAACGGCCTTTCAGCTCCCTCCAAGGAATTTCTATTGGGTTCAGGTCTGGAGACTGGCTAGGCCACTCCAGGACCTTGAGATGCTTCTCACTGAGCCACTCCTTAGTTGCCCTGGCTGTGTGTTTCGGGTCGTTGTCATGCTGGAAGACCCAGCCACGACCCATCTTCAATGCTCTTACTGAGGGAAGGAGGTTGTTGGCCAAGATCTCGCAATACATGGCCCTATCCCTCCTCCCCTCAATGCGGTGCAGTCGTCCTGTCCCCTTTGCAGAAAAGCCTCCCCAAAGAATGATGTTTCCACCTCCATGCTTCACGTTTGGGATGGTGTTCTTGGGGTTGTACTCATCCTTTTTCTTCCTCCAAACACAGCGAGTGGAGTTTAGACCAAAAAGCTCTATTTTTGTCTCATCAGACCACATGACCTTCTCCAATACCTCCTCTGGATCATCCAGATGGTCATTGTCAAACTTCAGACAGGCCTGGACATGCGCTAGCTTGAGCAGGGAGACCTTGCGTGTGCTGCAGGATTTTAATCCATGACGGCGTAGTGTGTTACTAATGGTTTTCTTTGAGACAGTGGTCCCAGCTCTCTTCAGGTCATTGACCAGGTCCTGCCGTGTACTTCTGGGCTGATCCCTCACCTTCCTCATGATCATTGATGCCCCACGAGGTGAGATCTTGCATGGAGCCCCAGACCGAGGGTAATTGACTGTCATCTTGAACTTCTTCCGTTTTCTAATAATTGCGCCAACAGTTGTTGCCTTCTCACCAAGCTGCTTGCCTATTGTCCTGTAGCCCTACATTTTTATCCCTGATGTCCTTACACAGCTCTCTGGCCTTGGCCATCGTGGAGAGGTTGGGGTCTGTTTGATTGAGTGTGTGGACAGGTGTCTTTTCTACAGGTAACAAGCTCAAACAGATGCAGTTAATACAGGTAATGAGTGGAGAAGAGGAGGGCTCCTAAAGAAAAACGGTCTGTGAGAGCCAGAATTCCTACTGGTTGGTAGGTGATTGGTGCCAATTAATTACTTAAAAATCATACAATGTTATTTTCTGGATTTTTGTTTTAGATTCCGTCTCTCACAGTTGAAGTGTATTGAATTTACAGACCTCTACATGCTTTATAAGTAGGAAAACCTGCAAAATCGGCAGTGTATCAAATACTTGTTCTCCCCACTATATCTATATGGCGCTGTGCTTGCGGTAGCTCAGCCCTTATCGACATCTCCACATATTTTTGTCCCTGTTTGACATAATTGTTTTGTTTATGTATGCACTAGCGTTAGTGCAATCTAGTCTATAGGACCAGCTAGCAGGTGGTGATTGACATGGACAACTGTGTCTATTCCTTTCCAAAAACAACTGTTTGGGGTCCAAAACAATATATGGACAGATGAGAGGGCTCCTGCAAAACAGTATATGTTTCTCACAGTGCTTTATTGTCCTCCGCAACACACAAATGACCTTTAACTGCTTCTCTAGACTTCCAGTCAATGCGCTGTTCATTTTAAGCGTTGACTCACAAAACCTCAAACCTCCTTGGTATTTTGGACACACTCACGAGTAACTAATAAATCACTTTAAACATAACAAACCAACCCTTTAAACACACACACGTACACAAATACCCACGCACACAGGACGGCTGACATACACACACAAACAGTTCACTGACTAATGTTGTCTTTGTTGTACAGAACAGAGTTGGAACTTAGCCAAGTCAGTGTCAGGTAAGCGCTTGATCAAGCTTCACTTAGCCACAGCGTTTAGATGTGTTACAGCTTTCTGTGTTATGTAACCGGTAGCACTAAGTTCTGGAGCTCTGCCTCGCCAGCCTGGGAAGAGAATGCGCCTAAACATGTCTAGCAGCTGAAACTACTGCACGAAGACAGAACTACGCTGCTCAACATAATGACGGGAACACTTAAAATCACACATAAGAAATCAAAGTAAACAATTGAAATCCCAGACTGTTCCAACTTTCGTGAATTTCATGACCGCAACTCATAATGTAACTCAGTAGTATGTTTGGCTCCAATGTCCCGGTATGCACGTCGGAGGCGCCGATACATAACGACCCAGAGGTTCTCAATTGGATCCGGGTTTGAGGAAAGTGAGTGCCTGTCAATGGCATCAACAGAGAGTCTCCAGACTCTTTCACGTCTGTCACACATGCTCAGTGGGAACCTGCTCTCTGTGAAGAGGCTGGGAGGCCAATAGCGGGACTGCCAATTCTGGTGATATCTAGCGAATGCCAGAGCTGCATGGTACTTGGCTATGAGCACAGGTCCCACTAGAGAACGTCAGGGCCCTCATGCCACCCTCATGAAGTTTGTATCTGACTGATTTTGGTCAGAAACATGTACACCAGTACCTCACAGGAGCTCATTTTGTTGGGCTCTGTCAGTGCTCTTGAGCTGGGCCCTGCCAAGCTCAATTTGTGTAATGGCACGTCTCCTAGTACCTCCTCCATGCTTCTGAGACTGTACTGGGAGACACTTCACATGTTCTTGCGACTTCACGTATAGATGTTCTACCATGGAGAAGCTGGATTTCCTGTGCAAACTGAATGGGCTGCAGGTGCTGCCTCATGCTACTAGTAGTGACAAGGACACTAGCAAAAATTAAAATTAATCTGTCAGGACTGATAATGAGCGATTGTCTGTGGCCACCACCTGCAAAACCATTCCCTTTTAGGGAGTTGTCTTGCTGTTACTTTCCAGTAAAGCTGTTGTCACATTCATTTGCACCAAAACAGGTGACAAAACAGATTAACACTTGCTTATGTTTTCTAAATGGACCGATATCCCTCAAGTTTTACTAGACTTGGTGTTATGCTGTGCTGATTAAGTGTTCGCTTAATATTTTGAGCAGTGTATAAGGAGGCATTTGTGCGATGTCTCGCTAAATTGATCTTTGTATCCCCCAAAACTGTACTATGAGTATTTTCAAATTTTCAAATTAATTGATAGGTAAATATATTACAGAAGAAATTGACCCACTTTCACCCTCCACCTCCCTCATAATCTTTAGGGAAGATGTACTGGTGGACTGTCTCCAACAGTCGAAATTACTGCTGTGGGTATGATTGTTAGAGTTTTGTACTCAAGTGAAAACAATAATTAAGTGGGGGAGCCCAATTATTATAGACACCCTAACATCTCCTACAGTTCTTCCACTACAGAGACATGACAGGATGTTTTGTGGAAGGTTTTTGTTGCAGCTATTAAGAAATATTTATGTTTTTGTGGCAAAGAAACAAGGGTAGCTAGCCACATTGAACGCCAGTTGCCTAGCAACTTGCGTAAGCAAACTTTCCAGAATGAGGCCATGCAAATGGCTGCCGGATCTGAAGTTTGCGAGTAATGCTAGCTAGCTACAGTACTGTTTATGCAGTGACAATGAAATGGCACTAACTTGAACCATGGGACTTACTTTGTCAAAGGTAGATGTTACCCAGGTCAAAAAATGAAGAAAACGTTCTGTGAAATCTAGAAGGATAGTTACATTAATCTCAACAAATCAGGATTCCACAAATTGTTGTCCCGCTCCTGAATTACAGATAGCCAGTTGAAATTGCAAGCAGCATTTCTGAAGACACGCAATTGTAGTAGGCCTCACTAGATTGATTTCGCTATACTGAACGGTTAAAGTATGAGAATAACTATCTGAAGAATTAAGAAATATCTTAAAGGAATAATAGAAATTGCATCGTTGTTGTGCAGAGACTAGGTTTAGTCGTTAATTGTGAAGCTGATATCTCAACGTGGCGCTAGCCAATACTAACTTTACCCCATTTTAGTAGAAGTAAATTGTGCAAGAGTGCAAATATAATGTTATAATTCATAGAATTGTGCTACACAATATCTGTTCTAAACAATATTTGTACTAAACAATATTTCTACCAAAATGACTTACGAAGACTCAATGTGAAATTTGCTAGCACTATGCTACCACATGCAATGTAAAGTGTGACGCCATTTCATGGTTCCTCTCTGAACGTAGGCAACATGTGGCCAAGTAAGATGTTTTGTTGCAGTCAATGCTATTTGATAGTTGTACTTCATGAATCACTTATTGTGGTAAAGAATTTGTATGCATATGATTTAAAGATGCCATTGTTGCAGTTACAGTCACAGCAAATGTAATATTTCCTACTTATCTTCTGCTGTTGTGTAGTTAATCCATTAATCGAATTTAAGTGTTGGCCTGTACTATGCACATGTCAGGTTTTTATATTGGGATCAACACGTTTGATGGCGAGCCTACCCAGAAAGACTATCTAGGTTTGTCTTGGTACAAGGACCTGGTTAAGAAGACATAGTGTTTGTTTGGGATCTGATCACCCCACCCGTGCGGTAGGACAGTTGTATGTATGTGTTGTAATCAGAAAGTTGTACTTGCATATTTTGACTTTTTTAAGATGTTCACCAGTGAGAAAATAAGAGGGGTGCATCCAGGTTATACGATGCTCTTGAGAAGCTGGCCTGCATACTCTCATACGCTTTTTGGTGGGCTAGATGCTATACAACTATCGTAAATTTGCACTTGGATGTTTTATCAGAAACCGACCCAAGCATTGACTTCAGTAACAGGCGTCTATGTAGACGGGTAATCCAGGTCTATCCTTTCCGATACAGAACATCCACTGCTGATAGGGAGGGTTGCTACCTGATCGTAGTGTGAGTTATTACTGTCAATAATATCTATAGCCCAACCATCAGTAAACACCTTTTAAGGAGACTACCTGTTCTGGTACAAGATACTTCTCAGACTAATCTGGTTGTCCTTGGAGAATGGAACTGTGCGCTTTCACACGTTTCTTTATAATGAGGAGTCCTCTTCTTTACTATTTGTGAGGGGCTGCATCATAGCATTTGCCTCATCTACAAAGAAACTATGTTAGTGAAAGATAATGGAACTGTGATGACAAACTGACAAGTTTTGCGATACGATTACACACAAATTCTCCCTGCAAAAATCTTGTAGCTACACCAAACCAAAATATTTAGAATTATGATGCGCCAAACTTCACAAATGATTTTTCAAACAGCTATGTAAAATCAAACGTGACCATAAAACCCACCAGGTCAAGTCTGTAACTGAGAAATTACTCTCTTTTCACAAGCAGACCCTAGTTCATTAATAAATAGATATCATAAATATCTCTATTAGAAATACAAAAAACAGTTCAATCCAAAGTGTCAAGACTTCTTCTAAACCAATGTCAAGACCCCTTTCAATCCAGAGTGTCAAGACCCCTTATAAACCCATGTCAAGACCCCTTTCAATCCAGAGTGTCAAGACCCCTTTTAAACCAATGTCAAGACCACTTTGAATCCAGAGTGTCAAGACCCCTTTCTAACCAATGTCAAGACCACTTTGAATCCAGAGTGTCAAGACCCCTTTCTAACCAATGTCAAGACCACTTTGAATCCAGAGTGTCAAGACCCTTTCCCAACCAGCAAGTCAAGACGTCTGGCCGGATGGCTTCTTCACTGAATTTAATAAAAGATTTAGTGATCTTCTTCCGCCTATACTTTCATAAAATGTTTGGGCAATTCATTCATGTAGAAGCATTTCCACATACTCTGGATGAGGCAGTTATTGCAGACATAAAAAGGGGAAGAGATTTGGGCTTATATGCTGATTTCTCTCCTCAAAAAGTTATTAAAATATTAGCAAAGACATGTGGCCAAGAGGCCACATTCAGTGAGCAAACTAGTCCATACACACATTCTTATTTAATTAATTCATTATCTCAGTTTTTTTTGTTAGTGATAATTTATTTTCCAACCTGATTGAAAATGTGTTTGGCAGACAAAGTTCCTGACTTATTTTTTGTTTTGTTTTCTTCTTTCTTTCCTCCCTGAGTGATCTGTGTCAGAACTGAGGGGATGTAATGCCAGGGTTGTGGGGTCAATTGCGACCGGACAAATATGTAAATGTAGGCAGTCACTAGGTTTAACGACTCTGGATTAGCATGGTACAGGTGAAAGCTGGCTAATCTCACAGCGGCATCAGAAATCGATTTAGTAGAGTGGTTAAGCCAAGTCGTTTAGCCAAGATTTGGTGAATTAGAAGGCAGCCTTTCACATTCATCGGAAGATGATGATGGAATTTCCGGCAAAAAATATTTTGCCCCTCAAATATTTAGTAGCTCCTTTCAGGTGAAAGCGATCAACAGTTTGTTTGAATCTAACTAACAAACATGTAAGTACAACAAACATCAAATAGTTGGCACACATGGGCAACCGTGTCCCCCATCCCATCCCTAGGTTTAATCCTGTTTTTGCCCTGCTCTACCTCCAGGCACCCTGGATGGTCACCTGTCAGCCCTGCTGTGGATTGCCATGCTGGTATCCCTGGCCATTGTCATCATCCTGCCCCAACCCCACGGCGTGCGGGTCCTCATTGCTTCCACAATCCTTCGCCTAATTTTCTCCGTGGGTCTGGAGCCCACACTCTTCCTCCTGGGGGCCTTCAACGTGAGTGCGTTCGCAAGCCTGTGTGTGACCCGGTCACTCGGTCCCGTCACAGTAGCTCCTGGTCCTGAACAACCCGGTCCGTTGTCCTCATCTGACCCTTATGTGGGGTGTTGCGTTGAGTGGTGTTGCAACTAGACCAACCAACCCCTCTGTGATGGATCTGTTGGAAACACGACATATGTTTTATGTTGAAGATGTCAGGGTTTTATTGATTGAAATTGACGCTCTTTTTTCACCCCTTGCTGTTGCCAGGCTCTGTGAAAGTTGGTTGGGTGTTTGTCAGGCCAGTTAGCTTATGTTTCTCTTTCGTTTGTTTTTGTTGGGTACCAAACACCTTCCTGTATATGTTCATATGAACATAGAAAGGTTGTTCTTTGACTCAGTCCCACCATGTTCCCAACTGTTGCTCAGGTGGGCAATAAGATGATCTTCTTGATGAGTTTTGTCGGAAACCGAGGGACGTTCACGAGGGGCTACAAGGCCATGATCATGGATGTCGAGTTCCTTTACCACCTCCTCTATCTGATCATCTGTAGTCTGGGCGTCTTCGTCCATGTCTTCTTCTACAGTCTTCTGGTAAGAACTGGTCCCATTTGTTCAGCCTCCCCCTGGCCCCACTCTCAATAAGAAATGGTTGTCTCTCACTTGCCATGCAGCTCTTTGACCTGGTATACAGAGAGGAGACGCTGCTCAATGTGATCAAGAGTGTGACCCGTAATGGACGCTCCATCCTGCTAACAGCCGTCTTGGCTCTCATCCTGGTCTACCTGTTTTCCATCGTGGGCTACATCTTCTTCCAGGATGACTTCCTCCTCAACATTGACAGGATACCTAATAGAACACTTGGTGAGGTCACTTAGGGTTTCCAAAACAAATGGCTTCCTCTCCATTCTGACTGTCACGTTTAAAATGAATTACACCAGAGGTTCCTGCGATGTAATAACTCTGCGAGGCCAAATACGGTACTGTGTATGCAACAGGTCATGTTGATCCAAATAAGGCCAGAAGTTTCTCCTGACTTTGTGTTTTCCTGTTTGGCAGAGAGCGGAGCCAGCATGGTGGGAGAGTTCCTGTCCGCGGGAGTGTGTGGGAAGGACGGCGGAGAGAATTGCTCCACAGAAGCTTTTATGGATGGTAAGTTTGCATGGAAAAAGGTGTGTGTTTGATTGGGCTTGCATGTGCTTTGAGGGGTTCTCCTGGGTCCTGAGTCAGCCCTCGCCATGAGGAGATGCTTCCCAGAGTTCCGCTGAGCTGTAAATCTGGTCAGCGGGTCGGTCATGGGATTACTCCTGGCTGGGCCCGGCTGAGCGCATGGAGGCACATAGGGGCTTAGACTCTATCGTGTGTGTCTGTTGCTGGAGATTTCAGAGCAAGTGGGAGGAGAGGTCAGGGGTTAATTGCCATCAGGCATTGGGAAGCTTGTCAGCTTTGCTCTTAAAAGACCTCGGGTGGTGGGGGGATAGGTTTGCATGTCGGTGGGACCCGGGGCATTTTAACGGATCCTATTGACTTTTATTTGAACTGCACCCTTGGCTTCATGCGCTTAGCCGACCCTGTCAGGACTGGGGGCTTTGGGGGTCAAAGCTGATTCACCCACCGCCACCCCCTCCCAAATTAGCGACGCTAGTCTGGTGACTTGTTTTGTGGAAGTGGTTAAAGGGCCCTGCTGGTATCGATACCAGCGGTTCCTGTGCTGGGAAAATGCAGGCAGTGGGTGGGTTGAGTTCTTCCCATTGTTGATTTGTTGTGGATGTACCTTATGTGTAATAAGTCCCTCATGTCATTCCGTAGCTGCCATTGCCACCCAGCCATCAGCAATGGTGATTGAGGATAAGGAGAGGTCGTGTGACTCACTGCTCATGTGTATCGTCACTGTCCTGAGTCACGGACTGAGAAGTGGAGGTGGTGTTGGTGACGTCCTGCGGAAGCCATCCAAAGAGGTACAAAACAGGCTGTGTTGGACCCCAACCAAACCGCTTAGGACAGGTTCAGATGTAGGACGCAACCAATGTTATGCTAGCCTCACGGCGATGCTGATATTAGCTGTTGTTGTTTCTTATCAATGCGGGACACTTGCGATCATGTTACTTCACTGTCAACTATCATTTAACAGTTGACTATCCTTTAATAGTTCACTGGTTTATTTGTTTCAGAGTGCGTTGTCGATTGGTTTTCCTGCCTTCTGTGCATTTTCTAGGAGCCTCTGTTTGCTGGCAGGGTGATCTATGACCTGTTGTTCTTCTTCCTGGTCATCATCATCGTCCTCAACCTCATCTTCGGTGTCATCATTGACACCTTCGCTGACCTAAGGAGTGAGAAGCAGAAGAAAGAGGAGGTCCTGAAGACGACTTGCTTCATATGCGGTGAGTGTCCCAACCTGTGCCAGCCTGTGCCCTACTGGCCACCGCGTCCAACACTGGAAACCACCGTCCGGTGTTCAGCCTGAGACAGCAAGCAGAGCTGTGTTGGTTTTGGCTCCCGTTTGGGCTGGGATGACAAGTCTATCGAAATCACGCTAGCCTCGCCGGCACGGGGCGTGGCCTAAGGTGTCGACAAACAGACGGTGCGGTCAAGTGGTCTCAACTCTCCTTGGAAATCTGTCTGAGGCTTTTACTGGTACAGCTCACAGCTGGCCTGTTGCAGAGTCAGGCTGCACTGCAGCGTAAATAACACAACGCCTCCTCTTCCCAGAACCCGAATGGTTAGTCATGGCTGATGTGATGCGGAGGAGTAGCTTCTTCCTGTTGCCATGCAGGTTCTTGACCATGTTAGTGTGCTAACTCCTTTAACAGTGAAGCACTCTTCTAACTGAAACAGTCCAAACTGTCAAAACACCCTGGCAGTGCACTGCATTGGCGATGTGCTCTGTCTGATCACCACACACTGGCTATTACTACAGTGTTTTATTGTTACTGTAGCATATTCATTTTAGTTATGTTCCAACGTTAGTGTGATTGTAACAGTTCGATGACATAAAAGTGAGAAGAGCATCAATCAGTCCATCGATTAAATGTTATTTCACAACCCCAGCCCCCATCATATATTGGGACTGCGACAGCACAGACCTTATTACAACCAGATTACGGTGTGAAACTAAGAACTGAGACGTGGTGGGGGGGGGGGGGGCAAATGCACTGTGGCCCCGCCAGAAGATGACCCCTGGAAAGGGCCAACCAGGGGTCTATCCCAATTAGCAAATGCGTTTATGCCGAAAGGGGCCTACAGCCTGTCTTATTCCACAAACATGTGTCCGTTCTCTGGACCTTTTTACCACTGTTTTGTCGCTGTCGTCTCCCTTGTGTGCAGGCCTGGAGAGGGACAAGTTTGACAACAAGACGGTGACGTTCGAGGAGCACATCAAGGTGGAGCACAACATGTGGCACTACCTGTTCTTCATAGTGCTGGTGAAGGTGAAGGACTCCACCGAGTACACCGGCCCGGAGAGCTACGTGGCCGAGATGATCCGGGTAAGACAGCGCAGCGGTACCGCCCGTATATCTATAACGACGTGTAAGCTCCTAGCAAAGTTGATTCTCTGTGAGAGCATTCCAGATGGGCAGGGATGTCGTAAAAAGAATTTCTGGAACTGGCAGCAATTCGGTGCAACTTCATCTGGGAGGCGTCCATATCTGAGCTTAGATTCAACACGCCCC
Source organism: Novumbra hubbsi (assembly GCA_016801125.1). Lineage (NCBI taxonomy): Eukaryota > Metazoa > Chordata > Actinopteri > Esociformes > Umbridae > Novumbra > Novumbra hubbsi. The sequence goes on along the minus strand of JACXGK010006863.1, from coordinate 964 downwards.
TTGGGAATAGATGTCTTCTTTATTCTGAATTGTAGGGCTTGGCAATGAAACGATTGGAAGAATAATTGCATTTTTGCCGGAATTTGATAAAGTTCAGTTGTAATTCATATGTCACAGGGGATCACTGGTGCTTGCAGTAATGCTTGCATTTCTATAACCCAGGTCCCCAGACCACGGAGGAATTCCCCCCGATCTCTAATGAAAAACTCCCACTGATTGCATTTATGCTTCTTTCATAGAATATGAGTTACGCAAGTATCCGCTGACTTCCACTATTTAGCGTTTGGCACGTACAATGTGCTTTCTATTTTCATTCTGCGAATTTGACTGTAGCTTTTTAACGGTTTGAGCTACCAGGTATTAAAAAAACATGACTACCTTACATTGAAAGTATGACCCCCCAGAACATGTCTGTTTTCTTGTATGACGCTCACATGTTGTTCAGTGCTCTGTAAAAGATTTCATGGCAGAATCACCAATCAATGTAATGCATGTCTCATTTTCTACAATCAATTATTAAACTTTTACTGAACATCCCGATGCCACTCTGTATCAGGATTATGACGGTAGGACCCAAAGGCAGACAGGATCCAGGTAAGTGCGTTGTGTGTGTACACAGAATGTTCGTAGTCAAACACAGGCGTGGGTCGGCAACGGGGCTGGTGGGTGTGTGTCAGACGATAGGCAGAGACGTGGTCGTGGGCAGGCGAAGGTCGGTAACGGGGCTAGCGGGTGTGTGTCAGACGACGGGCAGAGACGGGGTCGGTGGGCAGGCGAAGGTCGGTAACGGGAACTCAAGAGACAAGCAAGGTACTGGGCTGGGGCTAGGAAACAAGGACTATGAAACGCTGGATACGCTGTACTGGACAAGACGATCTGGCACTGCCAGCTGGGGACACAGGGACTAAATACACAGACAGTAATGGGAAATAGACAACACCTGGTGGGAGGGGGTGGAGACAAG
>JACXGK010006862.1:0-27260 GCA_016801125.1 Novumbra hubbsi | reverse complement strand
TACCCTACAACATATACCATAAATATACCCTACGACCTACACCCTACATGTACCCTACAACATATACCATAAATATACTCTACGACCTACACCCTACATGTACCTTACTACATATGCCCTACATATACCCTACAACATATGCCCTACATATACCCTACGACCTACACCCTACATGTACCCTACAACATATGCCCTACATTTACCCTACAACATATACCATAAATATACCCAACAACCTACACCCTACATGTACCCTACATATACCCGAGGCTTTGCAGTAACACTTGATTTAAAAGCAGAATTTACATTTTAACTCTATGCTCTTTGAACCGATTTCACATATCAAATTCTATGGTTTGAACTTTGGATGATGGAACTAATTCCTACAGCAGAGCCTGCTGTTCTGTGAGCGGGACTGGGAATGCTGATTGTCTTCTGAGGTGGTTCTCTTTGTTTACCGTCTCAAAATCTAAATACCTCTGTCTCCAGCTCTTGTTATGAGGTCATAGAGATGAATACATTTATGTTATGTTTACGTCCTGCGACAATGAAAAGCTAGAGACTAATTTGGATAACTTCTTTATTTTTGTTGCTGTTGTTGTAAATTTCATTAATAAAGTTATAATACATTGTCAAATGTAAGCCTTCTATGGTTTAAGACATATTCAAAAAGCTCCTCAGCTTATGGTGTCCTAATTAAGATTTCACTGTGGAAAGAACAGGTTTGACCTTGTCAGGCTATGTTCTTGTGTATTCTCTGTGTCCAGAGACTGTTTAGTTTTAGTTAGCATAATTAGTAGTTCAGCAACAATCTAGGAACTCCATGAAAGCAGGAGAAGTGATGCACATTCCTGAACACATTTTCTAAATGTACTTTAGATGTCATTGTTGCTGTAGGAACCTCATCTAAAACTGTAGCCCATCATCAATGTACACTTTCGTCAACACTTCTTAGAGGCAAACAAATAAAAGTAAGTTCTTTTCTGCTCTTTTCAATGCTTTAATGACCTCAGCCGAATAAATCACTTAAAATAACATTAGAGATGGATGCCTACATCGTCCGGTGTCTTAACGTTTTAGACGGCTCCTAACTAGAGTCATGAACAGCACCACATTCCATACTGCAATACTAGCACAGTGTTAGAATCTAGAAAGGACGTGTGATCACGTCCCTGCACTCTGAGTACACAACAATAGCATCAGCAAACAAAAAACAAAGAAACACGGTACAGCTTCATTGCGCTGACACTTATTTTGCACACTTCAAGGTTCTGAGCTTGTTTTAGAGTGACCATATCAAACGAAATGGACCAGCCTCGTCCACATTTCATGACCCGGGAGCTTTCTCTCGGTTAGCGCTCGCGCTCTCTCTCGCAAGTTTCCCAGGCTGCTCTTCCCCTTCCGGTTCCACGAGGGGAAGGGGCCGAGTGCACACTTTGGGAAGACCAGAGGTCTGGCAGGTTGGTGGGTGTAGCCGGCCAGCCAGCGGACTGCCAGACCCCGCCGAGGCCCACTCTCTTGTTGTGGCCGCACAGAGACCTCTTTGTCTGCCCGCGGAGGCCTTAGTTTCCCTTCACGTCGTTGCTGGAGGGCTGGAGCTGCTCCCGGAGAGGAGGGTGGGAAGGGGGCTTGGGGCCATTGCTGCTCAGGCTAGCACCGCCCCCACGCTGGGGTCCCCGGCTCAGCGCCATGGCAGTCAGAAGGCTGATGATGTGGACGTGAAAGTACATGGACCTACAGGGGTGAGGGAGGACGTGGTGAGGCGCCGCGGCAACCGGTGAACGAAAGACGGACGTTACTTCACTGTGAGACGCGTGACTTTCACTTCATTAAGAGGGAGGAGTCAGGGAACCCCGTGTGTATTGGACGAACACTTGCAACAACCTGGGACTCACGTACTGCTACAGTGTGGGTTCGAATCGGACATACGGCTCTTTCAGCAAACAAACAAAAATAATGAATCAGCCCGAAGAAAACATACAAAAAAATACTATTACCACCAAAGACATACATCTGACCCTTCAGCAGAAAACCAGAATGTCCTCTCACTTGTAGTACTGCAGGCTGGGCTCCACTGCCAGCAGGAGGAAGGGCATGACAGTGTAGCAGATTGACAGCTGAGTCGCTGCCCATGTCAGCGTGTCGTAGACCAGCTTCGCCACAGGAGAGGACAGGAAATATGGACGGATGGTCCTGCGTACCTGAGGAAGGGCAGACGGAAGAGAGACGGGCATGAGAGACGGGTAAGAGCCCAGAGATGGAGAGGAAAAGGAGGGACAAAAAAATAATAAAGATGCGAGTAAGAAAAGGGACTGAAGAATAAAGGGAGGGGAGCTTTCAGAAACAGGCACAATCAAATATTCTAATCATATAACATGGGCCTGATGACAAGCTGTCAGAGTGATTGGTGTAGCTGTAATATAGCATGGGTACTTACCCCTCTGGCTGTAATAGTATTGGTGTAGCTGTAATATAGCATGGGTACTTACCCCTCTGGCTGTAATAGTATTGGTGTAGCTGTAATATAGCATGGGTACTTACCCCTCTGGCTGTAATGGTATTGGTGTAGCTGTAATATAGCATGAGTACTTACCCCTCTGGCTGCCATAGTAATGGTGTAGCTGTAATATAGCATGGGTACTTACCCCTCTGACTCCCATAGTAATGGTGTAGCTGTAATATAGCATGGGTACTTACCCCTCTGGCTGCCATAGTAATGGTGTAGCTGTAATATAGCATGGGTACTTACCCCTCTGACTCCCATAGTAATGGTGTAGCTGTAATATAGCATGGGTACTTACCCCTCTGGCTGCCATAGTAATGGTATAGCTGTAATATAGCATGGGTACTTACCCTTCTGGCTGCCATAGTAATGGTGTAGCTGTAATATAGCATGGGTACTTACCCCTCTGACTCCCATAGTAATGGTATAGCTGTAATATAGCATGGGTACTTACCCCTCTGGCTGCCATAGTAATGGTGTAGCTGTAATATAGCATGGGTACTTACCCCTCTGACTCCCATAGTAATGGTGTAGCTGTAATATAGCATGGGTACTTACCCCTCTGACTCCCATAGTAATGGTATAGCTGTAATATAGCATGGGTACTTACCCCTCTGGCTGCCATAGTAATGGTGTAGCTGTAATATAGCATGGGTACTTACCCCTCTGGCTGCCATAGTAATGGTATAGCTGTAATATAGCATGGGTACTTACGCCTCTGGCTGCCATAGTGATGGGTATAGCAGTGATGAATGTGAAGTAGTATCCCGGGTAAACTCCGTGCCACAGAGCAGACAAGACGAAGGTCAGAGCTGTTCGGTAGCGGGGAGCCCGGTCATAGCACACACTGTGGAGAGAGAGGTTTCGGTAATGCCTTGGAGGAAATAGGACAGACAAAAAACTATTCGGACGGAGGGGTTACTCTCATGTGTCCCAACAATATCCCCAAGGAGTCGTTCCACCCTTCACTACACAACTTGGATATGGGATAAAGCGTTGCCCCGGTTATATTATTGACTCCTACCAGTATCCTCTACGACATGTGAATGATGTACATGCTAGCTAGCTATGGTGCCATTTTGCTCTTGGTTGTTATTTTGATGGTGTTACTGTTCATGCTCCATTTTATTTATTCGTTCACGTACACACAGAAGAGATCTACACCTGATCTCGTGCACAGAACAGAGATCTACACCTGATCACGTACACAGAACAGAGATCTACACCTGATCATGTACACACAGAAGAGATCTACACATGATCACGTACACACAGAAGAGATCTACACCTGATCACGTACACACAGAAGAGATCTACACCTGATCACGTACACACAGAGGAGATCTACACCTGATTACGTACACAGAACAGAGATCTACACCTGATCACGTACACACAGAAGAGATCTACACCTCATCACGTACACACAGAGGAGATCTACAACTGATCACGTACACACAGAGAAGATCTACACATGAACACGTGAACACACACTAAAATACAAACTTGTTGTATCCTGTAAGAATCATTACTCACGTTTTCAGCCAAACACCAGTCTGGATGTTCCAGTTGTCTATGAACTTCTTGAAACTAGTTGCTGTCTGCAAAGAAAAAGCGTTGCCCAGGGGAAACCTTAAAAAGGCAGCATGAAAAAAAGAGAGGAGTATTTCTGTTTTCCCAGGCAAACGTACCTCAATGCCCCAGATGTTGAGGTTTGAGATGAGATCCCAGGAAACCCGTCCCGTTTCATCAACACATTTAACACCGTATCCTGCTGCGTTGTTGATGGCATCAGCTGTTGGGACAAAGAAATCCATTCGTTCAACAGTTTTGAATAGAACGGTTGGACTCGCAAAGATACATAATGTATGAAACAGCGTAACTCGGTATGGCAACAATAGCAGATTTACCTAAAGTCCAAGCGAAGTAGAACTTGGGTCGTGCAGCTTGTATGGAGAAGAAGGCATACAACAACCTGGTAAGGAAAGGTGCCTCACTGACAAACCAGCTGTCCACGTTATAGGTGATAGGGAAGGCTTTGGTGAGGGTCAGGAACAAAACCATGCACACAACACATATGACCAGTTTACGTGTGACAGCGGCCTGAAGGAACACGGGAAAACAGTCACATAGTGGAACAGCAAACTGGAAAACCACGATGTGTTAAAGGTACTCTCCGCTGAAATATATACAGCTAATATTAGTCGGCTGATGTTCTTACCGAAAGGCACATATCAATAAGTGGGCAGTGGACTTCCTGGACAACTTCTTTAATTGATTTTTAAATTGTCTCAAATTTTGTCTGGAGCTTTGGCGAATAACCAACTCCTGTTCTGTGATGGACGTGGATATGTTGTTTTTATGTGCATAATGTACAATTAGAATCAGTAAGCCATGAAATTCCCAGTTTGTGTCAAGACAATGGGCACATATTGAGAAATAAATGAGATAGTTGGCCATATTTGGTGACCCATTTGGAAGTGTCTTCACATTGTACTGTATTTATAATGTATTTGTCGAAATGTATGTTGAAATTATCTTTCAGTAATAAACACGTGATACTAGCAGTGTAATTACACAGTTACCACAGTGACTCGCTGAATGTAAACGCTTAGCTAGCTCCCACAGGCCAGTCTTACCATGGGGGAAGGTTCCGGGACCTTATCACAACCGGGGTGACCAGGGTCGGTCCCGGGCGGTTGGCCCAGCCTCCGCTGGACATGCCGTCCCTCTGTGAAGTCGATGTAGTCGTTGTAGTGGCTGCAGGGACCCACCAGGATACTGAGGAAGTTCAGGTTGTAGCTGAGGTATTCTAACAGTGACGGCTTGGAGCTGCAGAAAGGGTGAGGAGATAAACATGTAAAGAGAGAGGAAGAGGTGGGGTGATGAACAAGGGACAGAAAAACAGAGACAGGCCGAAGTCTAATCTCTGTTTTGCTGCACAAACTGAGGATAATCTGTATTGACATCCCAAACACATTTCTTCCCCCTGGGACTCCCTGTTCTTTTCTTGTCAGCATGCATGTCAAGGCCTCCGTTCTTGCGTTAAGCGTTAACTGACCTGAATCACATCTCTACCTTTTAGTGTGATCTGTTTTGTCACATCTCATGACTACAAACAACAAGAGGACTTTCACTGGGAGGACAGTAACATGAGGGCATCAACAACCCAGTATTTGCCCCCCCCTTGTACCAGATTGATCAATTAGGACATTTAATTAGTTAGAATCTCCCCATACCTGTTTGTTCAGGTCTCATTTGGGTACAAACTGAAACAACCTGTACTAGGTGAATACCACAATGAATACGTACACTACAGAGTGACGCTTCTGATCGGCTTTGAGGTCCTCCGATTTTTTGGACATACCTGGAAAACACCAAAGACAGGGGAAAAGGTAACGTGTTTCTGTTCAGCCATCAAATAGCAGCAGGTTTTCAGGGGAAGATCAACAGGTTTCACATTTGTTTTGGTCAAGATCAAATGAAACCATCATCTGCTGTACTACATGGATACATGGGTTAGTTCTTACCATCATGGACCTGAAACGCTAACATAGTGGTTTTCTGGGTAATGATCATCAGTGGCCTGTAAGGAGGAAACAAAATCACATTTCCGCGAAGCTCACAGAGGACAGACTTTATACGAGGGAAGCGAATGAGACAAACGGTTAACACAGCAAGTCCACGAGAACAAGGTCAGCGTTCATTACATTACTACACGTGCCGCATCCTAATTTAATTGCAGGAATTTCCACTGTGACATTTCTGATTTGCCCTGACAAAAAACACGTATCCTCCACAACTAACTACAAACCCGGTAACAATTCACAGGCCCGGCTGCCACAGTTGCATACATTTCCATCTGTAGCAATTTGCCTCAAATTAAGATACGGTGGCTGCAGTGCATTTTAGTGAACAGTCTCTGTGTTTGTCTCATGAGAGGGCACAGGAAGGACAGTGAGCTCTGCCCCTGAGGCCCCCAGTGTCCTACAGTACACACGTCTGTTCCCCGGCCTCACTGCATGGCCTGTCCTCCACACTCACTCAGACCTCCACGTGGAAACCCACTGTTAACCACACACAGACACGCGTCCTTTGTGGGAGAATGGCTCGCACTTATAGTGTGTGTGTGTGTGTGTGTGTTGGCGTTCCCATCGAAGACAGGCACCAGCAGGCATTATGAGGTCTACAACACTGAAATTGGAGAAGGCTCTCCACAGACACCCTCCTTACCTCACTACATTATCATAGGGTTGGTTTGTACTCCCACCAAAGACTGCTAGCATGACTGCTAAGCATTTAGTACATCTCACGCCAACAAGTTCCATAATAGCATACAGTAATGAAAACGATACAAGGCAAGATTTGCAAACATGAATTGAGCGTCAGTTCAGGTCTGTTCCACGCCTGTTTAGGAAAATGTATCTGATTCACAGAGTTATCACATTATAGCTGGGTCAGCAATAACATTAGGATATTAGGCATTAGCACTAAATTGTTTAAAGCTTGGCAAGTTCTGAAACAAATTAAGTTATCAGTTGGCTAATTTGTTCAGGGCAGTGCTAAGCCGTATCTACAGGAGCCCTGGTAACCAACAGATAACAGACCAATCAAGGAGTGGCAACAGCTACATGAAAGAACCTATGATAGAGAGGCGTAAATAAATGTTGTATGTGAGCAAGATACAGAGAGAGAGAGAGAGAGAGAGAAAGAGAGAGACAGAGAAAGAGGGAGAGAGAAAGAGAGAGGAAGGTGCAAGCAAGGGAGAAAAGGTTGAAACCAGAGAGGTTTCGGAAAAGAAAGACAGATATTTACAAGTTGCTTTGGCAGTGTAATGAAATTGTTCCCATGCCAATGAAGTCCTGGAAATTAACTGATAAAAGAGAGAGGCAGAGAGAGAGAGAAAGAGAGAAAAAGACAGAAACACATACCAAGGACATTCTGCCATCCAGAAACATCATGTGGCTCTGCAACGACATACTCACCCAGAGAAATCTGTTGACAGGATCCCATAGCTATATATGAACACTCTGCTGACTTGACAAGCCGTGAGGTAGCTGATGGCCATGGTCATAGTGTACCTAGAGGAGACATTACATGGTCATAGTGTACCTGGAGGAGACATTACATGGTCATAGTGTACCTAGAGGAGACATTACATGGTCATAGTGTACCTGGAGGAGACATTACATGGTCATAGTGTACCTAGAGGAGACATTACCCGGTCATAGTGTACCTAGAGGACATTACAGACACTTTGTCTTCCAGCCACCAGAGTGTTGCCTGACTGTTCCCACACAGAGGTCAAGGTCTAACGAGGCCCCTGGATATTGTCATTCACACACATTCTACTTGATTTGGCTTTACAAAGAATGCATCATCACCTCCAACATGGTTTTATCCATATAACAAATGTACAGTTATTCACAGTTTTTGCATGATAACATTCCTCCTGAGTTATTGTACTATATACAGAACATTCAATGAAACTGTTAATAAGTAACAGTGTTTTGCATTCTTGATATATTGATCACACAGGCCACAACCCTCCTGGTGAACTACACACAACTACTGTATTATCAAGAAAGCATCCCTCCATTAAAAACCACAGGCTAATGATTGATGGTGTCTGTATTTGGAGTAGGAGAGATGATGGGCGATTGCACTCCCAGGACAATGGGGACTTTATCAGGCTCCCTTCGTGGAATTCCTAACGTCAAATACCACGAGCGTCACAAATCTACACACACACACACTTGCTGACTTAAACTCACCTACACATGCCAACAAGCGGAACTTGACAAATTGTTGTGAAAAGAAAACGACCCTTTTGCAAGCCCTGGCTTGCAGCAGCACTCCAGAATACGAAAACATGAGCCAATCCAAGCCTTCACCAGATACACCATAAACTAGATGGGCCTGAGTCAGAGCCACCTTGATATATATAGCTGGACTGCTCACTCTAATTGAATGTAATTCTGATCCCTACATCACCCATCTACTGTCAAAAGTTAAATCCAAAATGTGTGTCTCTTGTATTGCTGGTTTACCCTCAATAATGACAGATTTGTTTCCGAATAGCACATCTCTGTTAAACTTGACTTGTTAATCACAGCTCACTCTGACAAAAACCCAAACAGGCAGATTTTTTATTTGAATGTAATTTGTAGGTTTACTTCCCTGATTGTGTTTAATTGTTTATCAGTATGTAGTCTACGTGTTTATTTTAATTGTTTGTGGTTTTGACAGATCGTCCCTGAAAATCATTACCGGTCCTCAACTGACCTGGCTTAATAATAACCAAAATCATGAAAGGCAATTTGCTGTGTTGTTACCTATGTACACTTTGTGTGCAACTGTAGATGTTGTTTTTGTTTAACTATAGATGTTGTTTGTGTTTACCTATATATGTTGTTTGTGTTTACCTGTGGATGTTGTTTGTGCTTACCTGTGGATGTTTCGGGTGTCGGCTGTGACCAGGATCCAGTAACACAACACCACCAACAGGGTAATATGGAGAGCATACCTGTGCCCACGGAAACCATTCAAAACAATGTGCACTATGGTTAATTACAGGTGCCTTGACACATCCAGATGGAGGTAAACATGTTCCTCACCAGCCAAAGCAGAACATAATGAAGGACAGGCCAAGGAGGACGGAGACCGCATGGCGAAGCGGGGGGCTGGCGCTGCGCGGGGCGAGGTAGAGACGAAAGCTGAACGCTGCACACAGGGCGAACACCTGGCACGCCAAGAAGTTCACCTGCACAGGTAGAAGCCAATAGCCTGAACGCCGGTCCCCGTCAGCTGGGCTGTCATTAATTCACTGTCATCTGCGTTTAAGTCCAACAGGAGCTAATTGCAACAGTGCGAGAACGCTTCTTTTTCTGTTGCGCTGGCATCTCTTGGAAACTCTCTTGCCCCCCCCCCCCAACCCCGCCTCAGGAAAAGACCGTTGGCATGACATTCCTTTGTTCAGACTCTTCTGGGCACTTGGCAGTTCCCCATCCATGCAGTCAAAACTCTGTTCTGGCACCTCAATGGTGAAACCAGCTTGCCTTTCGAGGCTAGGATAGCAGGCTAGGATAACATTCACTACCTGTCTTAAAAAAACTCACTTTTTCCCAATAGTTCCACTGCCACCATTACCAGCCTGTTGTCTTTTTCGTGTTTTCATCAATTTACTAGTAAACTGTGCGATTAATGTTGGTTAAAACAAAGCGTACGCACTTAGGACTCAAATTAGGAATGAACAATTCATGATTAGTGAACTACTGGGTTCAAAAAAAAATATGTCTTGTAAGTATTAGCATATGTCAAAATGTAATATCGCTTAAAAGACACAAACATAATTAATGTGAGATTTAGAAAAAGTGCAACCATACCTGGTCCAAAGGAAATCCAACAAAATCGCTCACTGGAAGCAACAATTTGGAACCGGTTGTTTTAAACGAAGAGATTGACAACTCATCCATTCTGCATCTTAAAGTTAACAAGTCACCCGGGAAAATAATGGAATAAACAACACAATTGCTTCTACAATGTTATTGTTATTATGTGACTGAAATTAATCCGGTCTCTAATAACTCGCCGTCTCCGGTGCAGCCGTCCTTAACAATTATGCAAACGTTCAGTCGGCAAAATTGCCGAAACTGGAACTGGAGGCGCGCAGCTAAGAGCCACCCAGGCGTGGAACAGAACTGTCAAATGGAACGAACTGAGGCAACGTAGCGATAGAAACAGCAGGTCGCGCGTGGGATGGACTTATTCTCCCGTAACTAAACGCAACCATCCACGGATTTAGTTTTGAATTTGTGACAGCTGTGTAAAATTTAACGCCCCAAACCTTTTTTGCTAAATACATCATATATGAAACTGTATGTAGAAATTACAAGCCAAAGATCGTTCAAACCTCGTTGTTTTAATGAGTCTCTAACCACTGATACGAGTTCTTTGTATGACGGGAACCTGAAAGCTTATGAAATTTATTTTACATTTTAGTCATTTAGCAGACGCGCTTATCCAGAGTGACATACGTGAATTCCTCTTGTCTTGGAAAACCAACATCTGACAATCATAATAAGTAAACATTCCTTAATTCGTTGGCAAAGTCAGTGCCAGAGAAATCAAAGTTAAGTGTGATTTTTGATGTATGCTTACACAATCTTACACATCAAATGTCCTAATTTGATCCTTAGACTTTCCTTTGGTGAACAGAAATAAACGGAGATTATTGCAATTAGGTATTCACAGAGACCGTGTTATTTATGTAAACTACTGTCTTGTCTGTGGTAGATTTCCTGTGGACTGGTTCTACCTGCTCATTGAGACTGTAGCCAACCGCAGATACGTTGTGCTTTTCACATCCATCATTAAAAGCTATAGCTAGGTGAAAGAGAAACGTTTCCTTCAAAATTGCTCAAGAACCTTAATGTTGCTTTTGGTCCGTACTTCCTTCTGTGCGCCTCGCCTCCGTGGTGATGGAAAAATGAAAATAAAATGACTTAATCAGGTGATTTAAACAATTGTTTCCGTGAGGAATGTAATGATTCATCTTGTAAAATGGCTAGAACTGGCCTGTTTACGTTATGACCTATAGTTACATAACCCCTGTGAATATCATTCAAGGTACAGTAGGCAACAGCCTTTTTGATGAATAAAGAAGAACATATAACCTCGACATAACCCACCATAATCATCTACATATCCCTACCCTGAGTATGATGCACAAACTGCCAATTGAAAGAAAAACATAACACCCACAAGCACACATTGAACAGGCACACAGCAACATGTTAGGAATATGCATTATTCAGAGGCCTTGTGTTGGGACCAAACGTTCCCCTTTGAAGGGGAAGGAGGAAATATCTGCCCTTCTGTCCATGGGCAAACAATTAACCCTGATTGTTCCCTCGTGGTTGTTGAAAATGAGAATGTGTTTTAAACCCATTCGTAAACCCTCAGCATTTGCCTCAAGTTATTCCATAACCTGGATATTTACTCATATTTTTTCCTTTTTCATTGTTTCACCATACTTGTGGGGATTTTCAGTCAACAACAGGTTAGAAAAATATAAACACACACACTCCCACCAATGCAGTCATTTACTTTATTATGGATCCATTCATGAGACAAAGACATCACAGGTCTCGATTAAAGATCATCACCAATTTCGGCTATTCACCATTTAGAGTCAATCTTACACGTTGGCAGAAAAAGTAAAACAAAATACTGCAGATGTTGGAACAATCCTTTAAAAGTCGAAACCCCTAACTCTTAAGGGTCTAAGGCTTTCTTGGGATCTAAAATCTGCCTGTCACTATCTTGACATTTTGGCCTCTCAGGAGGTCATCCTTTATAGTAGAACGAAATGCTTTATATAGTGGATTCTGAAAAGCTTATCTTAAAGGAGGATCAATAGAAAACATTGTTTGAGATCCTTCTATGAGTAATAAAGGTAGGTTGGATCAAAGACCCATGTTAGAATCCAGTCTGCCTAGTGGAGTCTAAAATGGTCAAACACGGTTTGCTAGATTATTGAACCACACAGGTAAATTATGACTTTGTGTGGGACCTGAAAACATACATAAGCGTCCCCTAGGAAGCCATTTTGTTGGATGTGCCAAGGCATTTTAACAAACCTGTAATTTGCTGACACATTACAATCACAGCTCCTTTGCCCGTCAATCTAACATCCAGGCCATATGCAGACTCGTGGCTCAGCAAGGTAGCAAGTGGCCTGGGTTTGACCTCAGACTTGTGGCTCAGCCAGGTAGCAAGTGGCCTGGGTTTGACCTCAGGCGACAAATGCTTGGCCCTCAACAGCCAGTCACTATTACCGAGGACACCTGCTCAAGGACACAAGTGTAAACATGATCACACCAACCGTCTAACGGGCCCAGCTGCTCACAGCTTAATTTAATCCTTTGGATTTATAGGTTACATATGACTGATGTTTAGACACCAAACTTTTGAGTTTTTCTCTGTTTTCCACTGTAACTATTCCTTGCCTCAAATAAGTCTGTCAGTTTTTCTTGGTAAACCTTTTTCATGATCACAATCAGTGTTCAGGGGGAAACGGGTGTATGGTGTGGGTTTTCATCATGCGCAGTTATTTTACATTTCATAAATCAAATGTTAAACAAGATTTAAACAAGACCGGGATTACTTGCATTTTTGATTTACCGAAGGGCGCCCCCTGCTGCGCAATGAAAGTGGTGCACGACGCTGCAAAATTAGTTGCAGACCTTTACAAATCTGCAAGTAAGAAATGCTAATAAAACAGGACAATGTTATCAATTATTGTTGTCAAACGTGCGACCGGAGGCTAAAAGGTTATTTGCCGAGTATGAATAGGCTTTCCATTTGCTTTTGTGCACGACAATATGCTAAACAAAGTATACAGGGCCTTGTACGTGTCCGTCGGAATCTTCCACCGTTTGTAAATTGCATGATGTGAACCCCCCCCCCCCCAAGTAAAGCTAAATAAAAACAAATAATAATACCTCGTGAACAACAGTTATTGTAGAAGGTAAGCATCACCCGTCTGTACTTTAGGCTGGGCTTCCCGGTGGTGCCAACAAGCCACTGCAACAGAAAAAAATGATCTGGCACAGACTTTGCCAACTAGTTGCTTAGATTAAGGAAAGTGTACTTATTATTGTCAGATGGTTTCCGCAAAAAAACTTAAGAAGGACGCACTAACAGTAAGTCGCTGTATATAAGAGCGTCTGCTAAATCACTAAAATGCAAATGAAAATATATGGGCACGTTGATTGCGTCTGACGTATCCTGATTCTACTATCCAATGGCGTGTGCCATCTAATCTTCTATACTGTGATTGGTCAATATAGTATCAAACGTACCTAAAATGGGTGGCGTTATATTTCACAGTAGCCAATTGTATCGATTATGCAAATAATGTTCAAAAATGTCCCGGGAAATCTGAGTTTCGCGGGAGGGCTCTTTCGCGCGTAAACGGTATCCCTTCATTCATTGTCAGCTTCCTGGAGCCATTTTTGAGCTGGCAGGGCTGATACTCGCGCTAGTTTCTAATCCATTGCATCTGCCTAAATGCGCTTTCAATATAACTTCAAATATACAAATATCGGCAAATAAGATCATCATCTAGTCTTTCATATCAATATTTTTTAATTTGTCGCGGTGGATTAGCTGAAAAAAGGCTTAAAACTAAAGGGACAAAGGGTACCCGAGCCCACAAAGATGAGAAGAGGGATCTCATCAGCCCCGGATAAAGTAATAATAGCAGGGGTTGGAAGCTCTTCTCTTGACAAAAATGCGGTGTTGACTGCATTTTCCGACCGGTTTACGCCTCATCGTACCACTACCACTTATATACAAATTATAACTCCACCGCCTTGCATTACACAGACTACGAATGTCTGTTTGTCCGAACCTCCAGCTGGCTGTATATATTCCACTCCAAACGGAGCAACACACGGAGCCGGACGACGACCCACTTTAGGACGTCCACCGGTAAACTTGCTAATGTCATTTTCTGTTTCATCGCAGTGACTGGAATTGATGAGAAACAGCCTCGTATGTTGCTAGCCAGTTAGCAAAGTAGCTAGCTCGGTCGTTCTCAGAGATCCTCGAGTCACCAACATACTCAGTTGGGTTCAATCAGTTGGCTTTAGCGCCCGGTATCTAGCGTTACTGATCAACATATAGTTACTTTAACATGTTAAAGTAGCTTTTTTGGAAGCCTGTTGGATGTGCAGTTAGATAAACTTAACATAATAGATCCATGTTTAAAGATCACACGTATTAAAGGTCAACAGCCTAGCTATACTTAAAACATTTTCAGTTTCTGAAGTTACAATTATTTTGCTGTGGTACAATTTTTAGGGTTCAAGAACCATTCTTCCTTACAAGGTCCTTTTGCTTGTTTCGACTCCAATGTGGTCCAACATAATATGCTCGCAAACCTCCACATTATTTACATTTCTTGTCAGCAGTAATGTTTAGGCCCAGTTATTGTTTTGGGCTGGAAGGGAAGGGGGGGTTGACAGGCTCTGTCGCGGAAGGTAGCTTGCTAGCTATGCACAAACACTAGCTAACTAAAGTTGAGCAACAGAAGGGTAATCTTCTTATCGTCTTTAGTTTTCCGCGTCATGGGATTGATAAATATCGTTATGGCTGTAAGCTGGCGTTACATTTTCCTAACTATTACATCTACATATGTGTTTCTCCTATATTTTAAACCGTCAAATTGCGGAAATGCAATCCCTCCAGTCACTGTTAAATTGACCAAACTGATCATGGGTGAAAACGCTAAAACACAGATGTAGCAAGGCAGCCCACGAGCTAGCCTTCAGGACACCTCTGCTCACAGGGAGATATCAGATCGGGGTTGGGTTTCTGCAAAAATGGCAGCCATATTTGATATAATGAATGCTCCAGCAGCAGGGATTGATTTGTTTCATCTTTAGCTAGTTAGGTTTGGGGGGGGGGGGGGGGTATAAGAGTATAAGTTTCACGGACAGCCCTGAGCTGGTCACCATTCCACCATATGAGTCCAGGTGTTTTTCAGTGATTTTCTTGAAATAAAGTGAACCATTGGCTTATTTCTTTCACATCACAAGCCGTTGGGTATTTGGAAACCTGGTTTCACACGGTTCAGTCCACATCTCCACCACATAACTCACCTGATGCGCATGGCACTGTGTACCCATTAACCTGGGCGCCCACACGATGACCCATGACTTCTGCTTGCATCACTCCGTCCTGTTGGTGACAAGGACCCGGTGCCATGTTGTTGGACAAAATGGCTGACGCTTCATTATCCTTCCCCTCAGTTTTAGTTTCGAGTACCAGGTCATAATCAGTTGAACATTGGGATTACAGCACTAATGTTGTGGTATGTTATATAAGAAACTATCTTAAGTGTAATAAACTATTGGCAGGATTGAAAGTTATTTTACACAGTACGGGGAGCTATTCTAGAGACTCCCAAGCGAATTAAGAAATCCAGCCTGATAGCTGATTCCTACACCTCTACTGTGACATGTCTTAATTCCGTTAAGGTGAAATGAAACAAACCATTAGGTGTTTCAAGGAAAATTACATTGCACTAACACAACTTGTGAATCAGTTCATGGGCACTGCTTGGAACGCAGCGGTTCCCACAAGGGGGTTGTGACAAAAATGGATGGTTGGGATGAGAATTTGGTTATTGACTTCATTATGAACGCTAGGAAACCTTTTGTACTTCCTCACCCTGCAGGCCAAGCGTAGGCTGGCGTTGGATGAGTCGGACCACCAGTACCCCATCGAAGGAGCCCGGACGCCACGGGGCAAGGCTGGAGCCGCCTCCGGGCCGGGGCTGAAAAGCCCGAAAGGTAAGAAGGGGCGGGCGGTTCTGTGGTTGTTGTAAAGCGGCTGCATAGACGTCCCGAGGTAAATTCGATGAGGCTTGTTCAAATTGGATTTTGGAGGGAGGGAGAGCGAGGCGTGCGGCAAAGTCTCTTGGCAACTCCAAGTGGATCCGGGAGAGTCAAAGATCAAGGTTGCTCGGCTTTGCGCATTAGGGGGAGTGGAAGATCAGCTCCACATCTCTCCAAGCCGTGTCATGAGCATTTCATTGCTCAGAAGGACACTGTTATTTTGTGCATTTCACTCTAAAAATGCGTTTACTTTGAGCCTCATGTTAAAAAAAATACTCTTAATGCAGCCAAGTATGCCTTTAGGAATATATATGTATTTTTACCCAAAGTCATTCTAAAATCTACTTTTGTGGTTTGTCTGTAGTGCACCGGTGTTGGTTTCCGTTCTACAGATGGTTACAATGCCTCTGTTTGACACACACACACACACACACCAGTGTACTGTTGTGTCAGAAACCACTGCCTTTTTTACTTCACCAATGGGTGAACGTCAGGTTCTAATGTCAGCTTTTTGGACTCTATTGACTTGTCGGTAAGTTCACACCATGCACACCCTTCTGGAAACGCTGCAGAGAGAGCGAGAGAGCGCGTGTGGTTTAGAGGTTGGATGAGATGTTTCAGAAGACTGCGTAGAGTTTATCTATGGAGGTCATCCACCCAGAACCACACATTGTTTAGTAATAAAAAATGGACAGATTTTTAAGTGTTTCTTATTTCTGAAGGTGTGAGTATGCATCATTAATTCTGTTGAAGGAATCTCTTTAGATGTCAACTGGCTGTGACGTTGTTTTTATTTCGATGGCTAGAACACCGCAATGCTGCCAGGTTTATCAGACTTTTCTTTTTTGCTTTTTGGCAGTTGGAAGTAGTAGTAGGTGCCCTTTGTATCACCAGGAAACATCAACAAAATATTTACAGAACAAAGTTATACACGTGACATGTTACTTGTTGGTTCCAAGAGCTTCCATATGCACAAAAAGCTTTTATCTTGTGAGATCTATAGGTTAGTGCCTAAGGTCTTCATTTAAATTGACTTCTATGAACCTTAACTGTTGTTTCTGTTTTCATTCATTGTGCTTTGTCATGACTGAATGCCTGATTTTGTGGATGCGTGAATGTAGCTCGATTATTTGACTGACTGTTCTGGTCGCCAAGTGATGGATGAGGAAAGGGTAGATAAATCATGTTTAATGCGTTGTCATGGAGGCAGGTTTTTCTTTTTCTCAGTGAGTGTCTTCTTTTGAACCATCGGTGTCAGTGGGCCCAGGAGTGTTTGGATAGGTGTTGAGCGAATGCACAGATCAGGGTAGCTCTCCTGAAGGAGTATTGTTAACTTATGATCAGTTGATTATTTCCTGATAGATGATTAGACGCAACTAGAACAGAAAATGAATGTATTGTTAATCCATGTTGTCCAATTAAGTGACAACAGATGCACTGGAGAGCAAGACAACCCCCCAAAAGGGTTTTGCAGGTGGTGGCCACAATATTGCTCTCCTTGTCCTTCCTGACGGATTCCTCTCTAGTTGTCTGCTGGTCACTACTGGTAGCATGAGGCAGTACTTGCAGCCCATTCATGCTGCACATGCCGTCCAGCTTCTCCAGAATGGCACATTTATGTGTGCCGTCTCAAGGTTTGCCGTCTCCCAGTACAGTCTTAAGAGCATGGAGGAGATACTAGGAGACCTGTTAGGTACCGGGATGAAGTCTTCAGACCGTATGCTTGTGCCGTGGGCCCTGGGTTCCTCCTGGTGCTGGACGATGGCCAGTCAGTGATTTTAATTGTTTACTTAGATTTTTGGTGTCAGCTTGAATCTTGCCCTCATTTGTTAGGTGATTTTTGGTTTTCATTGACAGTAATTATGCCATCTTCAAAACTAATTATACAATGATTTTGATCTTCGATATATTTCCATTATTGAGACCCGATGTGTGATTTGAGTGTTCCCTTTACTTTTTTTGAGCAGTGTATATTTAAATATATTTTCGGGCAATTGTGCTTCGTTGCGTTGAGACAGATGGCTGGAGAGGAGGGTTTTGGCCGAAAAGATTAGCGGCCCCAGGTTCAAACCTAAACTCTCTCGCTCGTTCCCATACGCAGTGCCAAAGTCCCCTGCGGAGAAGACCCGATACGACACATCGCTGGGCCTGCTGACCAAGAAGTTTGTGGAGCTGCTCGGCCAGTCGGCCGACGGCGTGATCGACCTGAACCAAGCTGCCGAACTGCTCAAGGTGCAGAAGAGACGCCTCTATGACATCACCAATGTCCTGGAGGGGGTCCACCTCATCAAGAAGAAATCCAAAAATAACATTGAGTGGATGTAAGTGGGGGCACGTTTCTCATAGCAGCTGACGACAGGACTTAAATTACCATTATTTTTAGATCGGTTCACCCATGATGCATTGGGTTTTTCTCCCCTCCGACTTCTTCCTGTATCAGGGCCTCCTTGTTTACGTTCCTCTTAACAGCAGTTCAATTAAGACGGAACGTTCAGGTCTTGGATTTACCTGGAAACAGGATTGCATCACAAATGCATTTCTTTATTTTTGTAACGTTTCCTGTTTTGTCACCCCCCCCCCCCCTCCAGGGGATGTAACTTGTCTGAGGACGGGGGCGCCGTGAACAACCGACAGAACCTGACTGCTGAGCTGTCAAATCTGTGTCAGGAGGAGAGGCGGCTGGACGAGCTGATCCAGAGCTGCACCCTGGACGTCAAACACATGACCGAGGCCACGCACAGCCAGAAATATCCTTAAACACGGGTCGATTCGGTTAGAACTTGTGTTGCCGTTCAGGCGTCCGCTGGTGACTCTGTGAGCGTCTCCCTCAAACCCCGGGGAGGATGTTTCTTTAACCTCCTGGTCCACGTTCGCGTATGTGACTTACCAGGACATCCAGCAGCTGCGTCACCTGAAGGACCAGACGGTGATCGTGGTGAAAGCTCCCTCGGGGACCAAGCTGGATGTACCTGACCCGGAGGAGGTAGTCGACCACTCCATCCTCTGACGCGAAACGGGCGTGGCCAATATACCATGGCTGGGAGCAGTAAAACGGGCGTGGCCAATATACCATGGCTGAGAGCTTTTCCCCGGCGTGAAACGCGCAAAAAGTTACGACCCGGATTTATAGACTGGCCGTAGATGTTAATTAGTCTAAAAATAGTCAAATTACTTTTTGGGTAATTTACATGCTGGGGTAATTCCAGGTGGCGCAAAACGTTTTCCAATTTCACTGACGTTGTTGGAAATGTTCGCTGGTTTCTGTCACAAAGGCTGAATTGATTTGGTGTCCTGTACTTCCCAGAGCCTGTCTGTGCATCTGAGCAGCACCACGGGTCCCATCGAGGTGTTCCTCTGTCCGGAGGACTGTTCCTCCTGCAGCCCCGTGAAGAACGGTGGCCTGGATGTCAACGGAAACTCCTCACCTTTCCTCAAAGTCTCAGATGGTAATTCCTCCCTCCCCTGCGCGGGATTATTATAATTTAGTTTCTTACCGTTGGTCTGACAAGAACGCAACGTGCCGTTCTCTGAGAATGTTATTAGTTTTGTCTGTGAGGAAATGCTCATGGCACCGACAGGTTTTACCTGTCATCTACTTTAACTCGCTCCAGTCAAACGCTCCGAAACCTCTTCCTCTCTCGACATTTTCGGGGTCTCTGCCGGGTCGTAATGCCTCCTGCGGTTCTCCTCCTACAGAGAAGGCCCCCTCGGCCGTGACCGTCACCACCCTGTCCCCCATCACCTCGCCCTTCACCAGCCTCCTGCAGCAGACGGAGGACCAGATCCCGCTGTCTCTGTCCGGGCTCCTGGAGGGCCACGGTGCCGGGCCCTTCGTCAACCTGTCCCCGCCGCTCCTCAACGGGGACTACATGCTGGCGAGCCTGGGGAGCGACGAGGGCATCAGCGATCTGTTCGACGCCTACGACTTCGACAAGCTGCCCCTGGACGACCTGCTGTGTCCCATGTGAGGGGGCGGGGGAGCACGGGCCACGCCCCCCGTGTGCAGGGGTTGTCGGAGGGACGGGAAGCGGCCGTACCGTTTTCCGACACCCAGGAGGGTCGCGGGGGGGAGGCACAGTTCAGGGTCGTCCTGTCTTACCTGGACACGCCAGGTGGCTGGGACACTGACCTCCTGGGTCCTCGTATGCCACGGGAGGTGGCTCTGTTTGTGTCTTTGTTGTCCTCCTGTTTAACCGAAGAGACGAGGGGGCAGGTTTTGGGCAGGCCGGGTGAGGGCGCCCCTCCATCTGCTTCTCCCTATGGGGGCCAGTCTGTTTGGGCAGTGCCCGGATCGCCTTAAACCCCTCGCTGTGTTCCACTCGACAGGTCTGAAATGGAAACGAACGCCCTGCAACGGAAGGCCACTACCGGTACTTGCCCTTCTTGAACGTAACCCGTGTCTACCTGTTCTTCTGCTCGGACCTGCTTTATAACTGACAGCTGCCTTATCCAGCCTGAGATGTTGGGACGCTGTGTAAAACGAAAGTGAAAACAGAATGCAATGATGTGCGAATCATTTATCCCTATATTTTATTGACAACAGTGCGAAGAAAACATAACAAGTGTTGAAACTGACAAATTAGATGTTTTCTAGCAAAATACATGCTCTTTTTTTTTCTTTTCTTTTTTTATTTGCTGCCAGCAACATGTTTCCAAAAGGTTGGGGGCTTGTTCACCAGCGTGTTGCATCACCTCTTCTTTTAACAACACTCCGTAAGCGTTTGGGAACTGGGGAGACCAATTGCTGTAGTTTTGAAAACGAACATAGTATTTCAGCTCAACAGTTCCGGGTCTCCTTGTTCGTATGTGTTTCGCTTGATACTGTGCAAACGGTTTTCAGTGGAGGGGGGTCAGTTTAGCATCCGGCTTTTACTACGGAGCCATTTTGCTGTGGTGTGTACAGAAGGTGGTTTGGCGTTGTCTTTTGGAAATAAACAAGGACGCGCTGTCTGAGATTCCCCAAAAAACTATTTCACATCTTGATTTGTCAGACCGCAGGACCGTTTTTTACTTCACCTCAATCGGTCTTATGAGCTTGGGCCCAGAGGAGGGTTCTTGTTTATATACGGTTTCTTTGTTTTCATGGTAGAGTTTAACTTGCATTTGAGGGGGTAATTGGCATACTATGTCCACAGTTAATGCACTGCTGCCTGAGGAACAGAAGATGACAGCTATCTGATTGGTTTTCTGCCTTTTTCTTTGCATACAAAGATTTCTCCAGATTTTCAGAATCTTTTATCGATAATGTGTAACCAAGATGATTGATCCACAAACTTTCCAATTTCATGTTGAGAAATGTTCTTAAAGCGTTGCCCTATTGGCCCACAGTCTCTCTGAGTGAACCCTCCCGTCCTCTGAATACCCAATCATGTTACTGACCTCTTGCCAATGGACATAATTAGTTGTGTGATTTTTCCACCAAGTTTAGTTATTAATCATAAGACAACTTTGCCAGTCTTTGTGGCCTTCGTCCTAGATTTTTTGAGACAAACTTACATCAAATTTGAAGCGGGCACACATTTTGTCTCAGTTTAAACGTTTGATATGTGGTTTGGTACTATTTTCTTATGAATATAGGGTGTACATTTGTTCCCACATTATTGCATTCTGTTTTTATCTTCTATTTTACACAGCGTATTTTGGAAATGATGTTGTAGATGGCCCCTGAAGTGTTTTAACCCTGGGATTAAGTTTTGGCGAAGTTCGGAAAACCTGACTTGGCCTGTTTCCAATCTGTCAAGATTTTAGCAAATGTTGTCGCGATCAAGTTAGACGGCGTTAGGAAGCCTTGGTTATTCTGAGGGTAAACGCCAATGCTATCTTTGACCGCGGGTCTTCAGCTAGTCGCACGTTGGTGTCAGTAGATGTTGGGGTTTAACCCTTCGATGAGCACGCAGCGTTATTCTACATGCACCTTAACCCCTGCCTTGCCATGTGGACCGCGTCACGGCCAATCGGCGCCTCGGTTTTTGAGATCGTCCGAACAACAGCGGCAGAGGCGGGTGATCGACATGGAGTTTTCCGGGAAACTTGCTGACGTGGGACCTGGTGTCCCTCCGCTTAAAGGGGGGGGGGGGCATTTTGTTGTTTGGCATCAGCGTTTGTTTTGTGTGGAGAATAAAAGGAATTCACTTTTCAGAAGGCAGAACAGGTGGACAAGTAAGTTGAACGCCTGTCCGGTTGTATGTTCATTTGCCTTATTTTGGACATAGTGGAGATACCTCCCTATGTTGACCCCCCCCTTTTTTTTTGTTTTACATGATGTCATGTAATCGGATGGAATTGTCTTAACTTACACAGTGGAGAGATGGGATGGTGTTTAGGTAGCCCCTAGATCATTGATTAATATGCTGTTTGTTGAATGAAGTGTGTGATTCCCAGGCTGATCCTCGGTATCTAGAAAAGGTACCATTTTGATTATTCACTAATTATTTTTTGTCATTAAGACACTTACAGTTAAAGGAAATGCGTCTATTACAACAAGCCAAATAGTGGGCTACTTCCCCTCAGCACTCTATATACTTTAATACTGTCAAACCAGTACAAACCAGTATACAGTCACCACAAGATCACCTGAACTCAAGCAGCCAAGACGCCTGAGAGTTTTGCCCCAGTTTAGGGATGGGATAGTTGCTGGGTCGTCCCAGAATATGAAATAAAATGCTGGTTGTTGAATGAAATGTGTGCACCGACGCTTGAAATCTAGAAGCCATTTTGTAAAGGTACAATTGTATGAAGGTACAAATTTTGATAATTGAATAATGCACTAGTTGCTGTAGACTACCTCCGAGTGACAGGATTGGTTTTATTGCTATATTAATGCTTGAGGAAATGATGTTTATTTTCAGGGGCTTCGTTCACGTGCTATGTGGCTTTAGAGCGTTTTAATTCTAGAACTTTTGTCACAGCGATCGAGGTAAAACATACGGTTAAGGTAACCCAGGTTGAGAAAAGTGAGGATTGATTCAGGAAGATTTTCACACAAAAAATTAAGTCAAGGCACCAGTGTCGTTGCTAAGTAGCATGTTGGGCCCCTTGTTGAATTGTTTCTCATTTACACGAGGCAAGATTCATAATAATAATCATCATCCTCATCTTCTGCCATCTTCAGCCAAGGTCTACCTGTATTAGACGTAGGAGTTCATGTTTCCTAGATGTTGTGCCCCCATCTGAATGACCTTGATTAATAATATGATGTAGGGGCTTTGCTTTCATTATTGTGTGGTTTGCATTTTACTTGTTAATTTGTGCACGCCTGTTGTAAATTACATTTGCGTGTTTTCTCTCTCAATGAGCAAGTTCCTTTGTATTCGAGATGAGACAAGAGAATGGTTCATGATTGTGATCATGTGATCTACATTGTTGCCATCTTGCATCCTCACATCTTCATATAATTTGGGATAACAACATGGCCAGTGTTGACCTCTGACTAATATGCAGTTTTTGTGTGGTACAACAGAATGTACAGAGAATTTTCCAGCATACTATTAATGTTTCCCCCCCTTGTCATTTGTTTTTAATTTCATATTTATATGTGAATATGTATTTATGCATTCAACCTTTTTGTTGTACCAATTAGATTTTAATTATATCAAAGAATTTATAGAAGGAATTCCCTGTGCTTTGTTTTGACCTACATTAAACGCTGTGGCTGCCACCTCATTCAGTGTGGTTCAATTGAGCCAAAATGTTTCTTTTGTTGACCAGAATCTGGTCACAAAATCTCCAACAATTGAAGTGATCGGGAAAGCTTGTTTACCATCAATATTGTGATTTCCAAAAAGCATCCTATTTCCTACATAGTTAACTACTTTTGACTAGGTGTTGGTAGGGCCTAGTCAAAAGTACTACGTTATGTAATAGGATGCCAATTTGGATATGAACAGATTATACACTGCTTATTCAAATGTTAGTTTCTTTTAAATGAGTGCATGACTCTTGTCTTGTGCGTTATGTGAATGTTTGGAAAATACAGATTTCGTATCGTGTGGTTTTGGCTTTTTTTAAAACGTGTATGTTTGATTGAAAGCTTTGATATAAATTGTAGATATATTGTATCCGAACGAACACCTGTTAGGTTTGTGCCATTGGGGAAGCAATGTTTTCTATTCTGTATGTTTGAAAGTTACCTGAACTTGAATAAAAGCAATACAAATATGACAGTAGTAATTTCACTTAATTCATGGATGATTTACCAATTTCTGAGACTATAGATTTAGGAAGGCATAACAATCCATCTGTCTGAATATTCTTTCTGGTATTTTACTATTTAATGTGATTAAAGACTAGTAATATAGTGGTAATAGGGCAATTCCTATACTAGTCAATCTCAAACTGTCCCTGGTGAAATTGTGGTAATTTTTTGTAACCATCTGTTCTTTCTGTCGGACACGATGTGTTCAAAATTAGTGACCTTTTGCAAAGGATAAAATCCAAAGCACGCAAGAGTAAAAGCTTTGTCTGTTGCAAAAACCAAGAGGTTTGTCCCTCACTACGTTCCGTCCTGTTGTTCCACGCGTGTCATCAGAAAGCGCCCACAAATCACAAGTCTGATAACAACAACATTATTTCCAGCAGGAAATCCTCAACTACCTTTAAGTTGTGTGAAAGTAAAGGTTTATCATCTTCCCGCCCGTGAAGTATTTACTGCGTATCTCCGGTAAGTTAGAAGTCAAAGTTGAATACACGTGTCTGTCCAAAATAGAAGCACGTGTGTCCTGTGAGTTAGCTCGTTGCTGTCCTCTGTTAGCTGAAGTTAGCAAACGTTTTAAAACGATTGAGAAATGTAAACGATACGTGTCCTTAAAATAGTATGAATAGCAAAGTATTTTCACCTTTTTTATTAAGCATTGTTAATGCATCTTAAGATGACTAGGTTATCTAGCTAGCTGAGGTTTGTACTGTGATCTGGCTTAGTCCATTTGCTGTATGTTGTCACCACAAAAAAAAGAGACAATTAACACAAATGACATTACTTATAATATTCGTATTGGCAATCACTTTTATATAACATAAAGAGTTAATTCATAGGCTACATTTGCTAGTTTGATTCATAGGGGTTAGCTGTGTTGGTATGTTCGCGCCATATAAGTAGCGCGAGCCTACTGAAGTTATGTGATCGTTTGTATAAAATAAAGTTGGCAGATGGTATTTAACATATTGACTAGTAATGGTGAAATAGCTGTTGTACGAATAAGTGTTATTTGTATTATTTGTAACGTTATACTGCCGAGGGGAAGTAGCTTACCTAACCCAATATAAATGTGTGTTTGGCCGAACTTACTGCGATGTACGCTTTCCTCTAACTACCGGTGTCTTGCGTTCAGGATAAGGAATTCTTGACGCAGCAAACTAACAGCGCTGTGTAGTTTTTGTTTGTAGACATACTTTCAAAGGTATGGTTTCAGGTCAGAACTTTTATGGAAAAAGCAGGGCGTCTACCTTCGAGGAGATGCTGGTTCCATTGCAGGGGTGCAAGAAAAACAGCAAAAACCTGCGAACCATACATACCTTTTAAGTTAAACATATACTTTTTTCATAATTAGTGTGCATTCTGGTGGGTAGTGGCAACTGATAACTTTTCAGACAATAAAAAATAATTAGTTTTTCCCACAAATTTTGTTTAGTTATGGTAGGTTAGCATGGTAAGATTAATTGTATTTATGATGCTAAATATAATGGTATGAGTAGACTGTAATGTACTTCTATTAGATGGCGTGGTCTGCCCCTAGGCCTTGGATATGTAGACGGAGCTGATGCAGTATGAGATTAATTGATAGACGGTTTTGAACACTTAGCAATGGACCTTTGACCCTCTTCAGACCTGGCAAGTCTTCACCGACTTTGGAAATGCAGTTTAAGTGGTTGTGGTTTGAATCCATCCCCTGAGAAGATTTCGTGCCGACGCTTAAGAATCCCTAGCGTGCTCTTACCGAGATACAACTACGCCCTAACCGTAGCAATACCAAGGTGACACGTCGTGTGGGGTTGTAGTGGTTTTTTTGTGATTATAAACCACATTTATTCATTCGTGTTACTTGTTGAATTGGTTTACATTCCCCTGTAAATAGTGTTGAGATGAAAAGGGCGAGGGGCTCTCACAACGCTGTCGCTTCGTTCCACAGATCGACCACCATGCCTTCTGCCTGTGACTCCCCGATCGATGACATAGAGGACATGGTGTCCAGCAGTGACCCGACCCCTCATGAAAGGCAGTACTCCAGGAAGACGGTGGTCCCCAGGGCCAGGAAGAGGAACACACAGCAAACCACGGAGGTGCTCCAAGCGGACAGGTATCGTGTGCCTCTTGATGCAGTGTACTGGCATGGAATGTAGTTTAGTGGGCCTGGCTGCCTTTGAGACACCCGATCTCTAAGAATATTGAGGGCAAGGGCGAAGGTGGTATTGGGAGGGGGGTCACTCTTTTCTAGGGGTGGTCACATAGACCTGTCTGCAATATTGGGAGGATCAGGAACAAATCTACACTCCTGACATCAATAATACATTTTTTGTATGTTTTCTGCTGATTATTTATTCCTTCAAGTTTGTGCGCTACACAAATACATAAAATAAAACAAATGGTGTATTCTATTTATACATGATTGTATATCGATTCCCGGAATTGCTTTTTTATGAAATAAAATACTTTTTAGATTCTTCTTGGGCCTTTGTCTGGTGGGCTGAACCGGAGCTGTGAACCCGAGAACATAACTGTACTTTACCAGAGCAACGCTGCCCCCTCCTGGATCTTTGTAGAATCAATCTCTGTGGACCCAGTGGCTTAAGATCATAGTTCCAAACACACTGCTCAACATTTTATGACATTTTCAAATTGTTTAATTTTATTGTCAGTGTGAGTTTGATTCTAGCCTTCAATTGGTTGGTGACTTAGTTTTCCATTGATTGTTGTTCTCAAAGAATTACACAACGTACAGTTGAGATCTTGAGATTTTTTTTGTTCATCGAGACCTGATTTCAGTGTTTCCCTTTTTTTAAATATATGCAGTGTAGATGGGCAAGTCTAAATGGGTCTGAAACATAAACAAAAAGTAGGCAAGAATGCCCTCTCTGTATAACTTGTGAGCTATCCAGCCACTAGAGGTGGGGTTGTATCAGACCGGAAAATATAGAAAATTAGCATAAATTTAAATTCCTGTTTCCTGTTCCAGTGTTATCCCTGGCGTCTGTCCCACATTCTGTTTCCTGTTCCAGTGTTATCCCTGGCGTCTGTCCCACATTCTGTTTCCTGTTCCAGTGTTATCCCTGGCGTCTGTCCCACATTCTGTTTCCTGTTCCAGTGTTATCCCTGGCGTCTGTCCCACATTCTGTTTCCTGTTCCAGTGTTATCCCTG